>JABFDZ020000052.1:2911361-2926247 GCA_019775955.2 Pollimyrus isidori
CCCCCCCCACCCCCCCCCCACCCCCCCCCCCCCCCCCCCCGCCCCCCCCCCCCCCCCCCCCCCGCCCCCCCCCCCCCCCCGGCCCCCTCCTGGTTCAAAGAATGGTTGAAAACCTCAGTGTTTAAAGGAAATGATCCATCCTAGCTTAACGATTCTACCCTGTATAGTTCAGATAGTTCTATGTACACATGCGGAAATTTGAAATATTTCATTCAGTTTGAAGATGTGTGAACATAGTAGCCGTACATCCAGGCAAAAGGCTAATATACTAACACTCTGTAGATTAGGGCTTGTGGATGGTGTCCGAGACCGGAATGCTGCTGGTTCTAATGCTGAGAATGACTTCAGCACTGGGTCCTGAAAGGGGCAGTTCACCTCAAAACTGAAAAAACAATGTCTTGTTCACTGCGCAGAGCATATGAGAATGGGCACCCTGGAACTCGCTTCTGCACAGTGATAGGATTAGTGTCTGGAGTTCGTTAGACACAAAATACTTCCTACATTAAACTGCTTACTAACAGGTCTGTGGATTATCTTGAGTAACTGGGTCATGATGTCTGGTAAGGGACATCGCTGTTGAATTCTTCAAATGTATAATTTTTGCCACTTTAATCACCACAGAAAAAACACCATTCGCTCCCATTAAATTCCAGAGAAGACTGACATTTTTACAGCCAATATTTCCAAAACCAGGCAACTCCCAGCAGAATAGCTTAGATGGATTGCACTAAAGCCCCTCTAAAACATACCCATTTTCAGTTTTGGAAGGAACCTGCCCTTTTAACTCGGATTACCTCAGGGACTGGCTGACCCCGCTACCTCAACTGAACGTCACTTTAGACAAAAAACATCCGTTAAATAAATGTGATGCATGAAGTGTTAGCGTTAGTAAATTAGTAAAGCGTTCAGTGTGTTCCCCATATTTATAGTAGTATTTTGATGGACAGTCCTGACGTCAGATACTGAAGGAGGAACGGCGTGAAGCCATAAAGGCAAGCAATCCCAGCCATCTTCTGCAGCAGAAATGGAGGCGTCAGGCAGTGGATACCAGTCAAAAATCTGCACTGCAGCTGCACAAAGCAAAATATTTAAAACCAACCCATGAAGCCTCTGAAGAGGAACATAATGTCATTGGGCTCCATCCTTCCATGTCACGCGCACCAGAACAAAGGCTCCAACCAGAAGGCTCCAACCAGAAGGCTCCAGCCTTATGCCAGAGCCCTGACACCAACAGTAGAAGGGCGTCACTGTAGACGCGTCTTAGCCTGCTGCTGGACAGTACGGAGATGAGGCCTTAGCTGCTAACCGTACTGAAAGATTTACTGGCTTGAGTTGTTTCAATACTACGATAAGTTAATAGACCGAACTAAAGTAGTATACATAAATATGAAGTAATATTCAAGCTTTGGCACTAGAACATGGTCAGGATGTAAGTGCATATCTGCACAGTAAGTGCAAAGATCAAAGTCCGGTAGCTGTGTAATATGTAAGGGTGGGAAGGTTCATCCCGGGCATACAGAACGGGAAGCTATCAAAGGCTATCAAGGAGGCTCGATCCGGGGCCTGGAGGTTGTAAGATGAAACTGCAACAGCGCATCAGAGCTTCAGTCAGAGTTGGGGCGCGTCCCGTCTCTCCAGCGGATACGACACAAGGAGAATATCTCTAACAGCGACCTACTGGAGCGTGTCCTGCGTTACTGAGTCTCGAGAGGTGGCCATGACTCCTAATGCTTCTCTGCGGGCCGCTTCCCATGGGTTCGAGGGCAGCTGCCGGCCGGTGCTCCCTGTGACGGTCTGCCACACGTGTGGAGCGAGGGCAGAGCTCGGCCTGCTGAGGGAAGCAAATGCTTTCTGGCAGGGAAACGGGCGTGAGCTTTTCAGATTAGTTTAAACATGGCAATTAGCTGCTTCCCGAGTTCCAGCCTGCCACACACGAGGCCCTGCACCGCCTAGCAGATGTACAAATTGGGTCAAATCACAGAGGCCGACATGCGTGCTTATGTGCCGTCCGTGAGGTCCTGGGTAGTCGTCTCGCGGCCCCTCAGGAGGGGCGCCGGATCCTTCCATTATCTGCTCCTACCTATGAGAGCGTGAAAAAGTATGCAGGGTTTATTTTTGGCTTTTTTTTTTTTTTGCACTTATTACGATATGATCAAATTCTCTCTGGGTTGTTGGACACTGAAAGGAGTCTGAAATTAATAAAATGATCCAGTGCGTGCTGGCAGGCTTATATGAGAATGGCTGATCCAATGTGAACCTAATTGTTAGGGCTGCACGATATCACTGCAACGTAATCGCCATTAAATGGCGCTGTCATTTTCTGCCTGTCAGCCTGTCGTATGTCTGTCTGTCAGCCTGTCGTGTGTCTGTCTGTCAGCCTGTCATATGTCTGTCAGCCTGTCGTCTGTCTGTCAGCCTGTCGTGTGTCTGTCTGTCAGCCTGTCGTCTGTCTGTCTGTCAGTCTGTCGTATGTCTGCCTGTCAGCCTCATATGTGTCTGTCTGTCAGCCTGTCGTGTGTCTGTCTGTCAGCCTGTCGTGTGTCTGTCTGTCAGCCTGTCATGTATCTGCCTGTCAGCCTGTCGTCTGTCTGCCTGACTCTCCCATATACTCCATGACGTGGCCCGTATGAGCCACACCTGTTACTTGCTGCCTGTCTGTCTCTTCAGCCCCAATGCAGTCAATGACATCTTCCCTCCTGTTTCCTGTGCTCTACACTCTACACTGTTCCCGGACCTCTCTCCAGTCTTGGGTCTTTTCCCTCCTGTCGTCTCCCACTTTTCCACTCAGACCCTCACGATCCCATTTTGTTTCACAGTGAAGGTTTACATTTTGCCTAATAAAGCCCCCTTTACTTCACCTCATGCCAGCCCTCAGGTTCTCCTCCTCAACATGGCAGAATACGCCGCATGCTACTGTAAATCACGGAAGCAATTTATAAGCACTGAATCGGCAGTGAAGAACGTCTTTAAAAAGTGGATATATTTTCGATAAATGAGGTAAAAGACGTCGGAGGTGCGGTGTTACTTTTTGCAGTGTGGTGTCCGACGTCCGGTGTCCGGTGAATAAAATGAGTCCCGGCTATTATTGCACACGCACCATGCGACTGTGATGTGCAGCCATATTAATCGTGCAGTAAAAGATCACGCATCCATGCATCTTCAGCTTCTCCTGGTGAGCACCGCAGGTGCTGTATGGCCGGCAGATTGTGTCTCGCCTCCCGTTTTACAATCACGGGCCCCAGCTGCTTGTGGGGGGGGGGGTCCCCCCAGGCATTTCCCCGAGTCAGCCGGATGATGTCATTCCTCTTTCACATCCTGTGTCTGCCCCCGGGGCGTCCGCCCAGGGTAACACACTAGGAACAGTTCCCTGGGGAGGTGACCGGTTGCCCAGCCTGCCTCTGCTGACTCCCCCTCCATCTAAAGTAGAAGTGGTTCTGTTTCAAGTTCCCTTCAGACCTCTGAATTCCTCATTGTGTCCTAGAACAGTAACCCTGTAAAATAACCTCATTTCAGCTGCTTATATTCGTTAGCTTGTTCTTTGAATCATTATCCACAGCTCATGACCATAGGTAAAGACGGGGACCACGATGACCAGCAAATCCCGAGTCTCATCTGATGACTAAGCTCCCGTTTCCTCACAATAGACCTGCTTAGCACCTGCAAAATTGTAGCCTCCAAACCGATCCATCTGTTAGTCTCAAGTTCCCTCTCATTGGTACTTGTGAGCAGGACCCTGAGGTACTTATCCTCCTACACCAGACAGCATTCCCACTTCCCCCACTTGGAAGGAGCGATCTGCTCTTTCATGAGAGCTTGTCATTATCTCAGATTTGTAGGCGCTGCTTCTCGTCGCAGGTGGAGATCAGGGTTTGAGCCTCCAGTCCAACATTATGTGTGTGGGGTTTTGCATGTTCTCCCCATCTCATCATGGGGTCTCCTTTTGGGTTCTCCAATTTTGTGCCACAGCCCAGAAACGTGCTGAGGTGAAATCCTGACCCTAAACCTATTTCCTGCCTTACGGGGATAAAATCTGGGTTGGACTCTGAACCATAGCATGCCTGTGCAGGACAAGCTGGCACAGAAAATGGATAGATGGATGGATTATCATCTCCGACGTTTCATACTCAGTATCAACATATTTCTGCTCCCTCCCAGCTCCAGACAGACAGTCCACATACAGGGAACTAGGAGGGTGCAAAATTGTGGACTGTCTGGCAGGGAGCTGGGAGGGAGCAAAAATGTGGACTGTCTAGCAGGGAGCTGGGAGGGAGCAAAAATGTGGACTGTCTGGCAGGGAGCTGGGAGGGAGCAAAGTTGTGGACTGTCTGTGAGTCCGCCAGGGCTGGGCAGGGAAACACTGCGTTGTCCTATTCTCTTCTGCTCCTCTGTCTCTTCATATCGGTAATGGTTTTACATTCATAGGCTGAAAATGTGCTTGAATTAAACATCATCGGGGTTCAAGTTTGAGCAAACATCTGTTCATTATGCATGTTTGGAGGGAAAAAAACCCCCACCCCAGCCTGATTTAAATAAGATGTAAACAATAAGCAGCCAGCAACCCTTGTGGGACTCGCAGCAAATAACCCAGGATCCATAATGGACAAATGCATTTGATGCTTTGTGCTTCGACGTGAAGAGCAAAACTCGACCAAGGGTCAGCCTCCGACTCCAGCGCTCTGGGAATCACACGAAGAGGTGTTCAGGCCGCAGACCTCTGAACACACCTGAACACAGGAGGGGGGGGGCACGATTTCAGGGTAGGAGCGGGGGGCATATTCACAGAAACAGACACATACTACTGATATACGACTGCAGAGCAATTCAGACTTTTATTAATAAATTATTTGCAGGTAATGTTTCCACGATAGTTCACTTGTCACTGCATACAGTCGACCCTTCCGCATCTTGTAGAGCTTTTTGGTCCCCTTAGTGAGAAACGCAGGATACAAGGATCACTGCAGGATCACTACAAGATGTCATGTGGGAGGCTGCGGTAAAAACAGCTGGTGTCCTCCACATCAGCGCTGTACATTTATTTGATGCACTAATGAGTTACTAAATGTTTTTGTCGTCTGCTACCCTTTGTTTGTCATCTGCAGCTTTGGCAAAACTCCCAGAAAAACATATATATATATATATATATATATATAATCACAATGCAAATCACTGGGTATGTGTGTGAAATGTTTCATCAATAAGTTTACGTTTTCATTTTTGTTTAGTGTTGGGAGTCACTTACTTGAAGCCAGTGGCCCAACGCCTCAATTTACAGACTCAAAGAGTGTGGCAATTATTACAAATCTGTCTCAACGAGCCAATTAATTTACAGATTAACAGCACTGGAGCATGTTATAATTCATATTTATTAATGCACTCAATGAATAAACAACAGGAATGAAGGACAAAGATAATTAAAGGAATAAAAAAGATAAATAGATACAGTAAATATGGTTGTACTATAAACATGGCAGATATCAAGCCAATTCCATGTGAACTGTATTTCCTTACATGTATAATATAAACTTATAGGTATCAAGATACTTCTAGGGCATAAAATCATTGAATCTATTTAAAATATTCTCTACAACAAACACAAATAATATTATACGGTAAGGGCTCACAATTACAATATTGTCTTGCGCAGAAATTTGTCCATTTGTCCAGCAGAAAGTCTCCCCAGTGGAACTCATACATTTTGAAATTTGTGCAGCTGAGATCACCTGACTTTTGAAAATACCGAATGAGTTGTGTGTCTGGTCTGTGTCCACTGGGAGTTAATAAATCAGACAAGAAAGCCTGCTTCACATTAGCTGGAACTCCAAGCCATTACTGGGGACAATCTAGCATATATAAGCAAATGTATTTATGTACCTATGTCAGGTTCTCAATTTTACCATCGTTTGAACAAACTCGTGCTCTTTGGTCTTGGCCTGTATACGTTGCTATTTATGTCTCAGGGATGGAAAATATGGAGAGCTAGATATGAAAAAAAAACACCAATTACAAGTACAAGATCCCCTTGTGAGCAGTGGAAAATGGATGTGTGGATGGATGGATTAGTTAATGCATGGCTCTTAAAGTTTTAAGCAAGCAGGTTTAATCCTATTTTGCAGTTGTCCTGCCAAACTGTAAGCAAACGGCACACTTCTACTTAGTGGTATTTACAGTTAACGAATCATTTCCAAATGCAAATATTAAATGCTTCCATTTGGACTTAATATTCACTGGTCAGTAACTGCAAACTGGCAAATCAGTATCTTTCAACTGAACTGTGCAGGCAGTGTGTAACGTAATTAAATATTCATCGAGGTAACGATCAGCCAAAGGATGATCATTCATCGACGGTGAGCACTTCTGTAGAGTGACTGCATCAAGATGATCGATACCAGCCTCTTCTCCAATGGCTCGAATCCGTGGTCGAATATGGCTCTCTTTCTAATTAACCTTCTCACCTTATGTCTACAACTGACAGGCCATGTGGTTTCAAGCTGGCTAAAAGATTTTAATTTGTAAAGCCAGGGACATGTACACAAAGCGACTGCTGTTTTTGTGGACAGGCTGAGATGCTACACACGACAGCCCATAATCACAGAGCTGAAACAGCGATAATGTTCACACTATAATCTTTTTTTCTGGAAGAATATTTGGGGCTGCTGTTGCAGCTTGTCAAGCTAAGCTTTTATTTATAAATGCGATCAGAAGGTTGCTGGTTCAAGTCCCACTTGGCAGAACAGTCACATGCCCATAGACCCTAGGCACCACAATACAGCTACCCCCTCTGCTGTCACCCCAAAGCTTGCTGTCTCCTGTACAGAGATGAAAATGAATTTTACAAAAAGCGTCCCGAGGGGGTTAATAATTTTCTCAGTCCACTACTTTAAATAAACATGAAAGAATAATGTGAAAAAACAAACATGCTAGAGTAACACTATAGCCCACAATCCATCAATATTCTAAGGGGTTTTTCTAGTCTGGGTTAGGAAACTCAGGGCTATAATAATAAATGAGGAACCGTAAGGCAACATTCTAGGTGGTAGAACAGCACAGTCCAGCTTCGCAGAAACATTTTAAAAGTTGATCAGAGAAAATGAGCCCAATATATAAGACATTTTAGCTGTTTTTATTGATCATACACTGGAAGGGCTTTGAACACATTTCTGTATCGATCTTAAATGTCTCTAAATGACTCGCAATCTCTTTTGATATTTCGACATTAATGTTCGGTCAGCCTACCCGGCTTATCTCTGCTTCCAGGCACGGTAATATTTCATATCATATCTGCCAGAGTTTTCTTTTAATGGAAATAAATCTCAACAGAGGGAAGTCAACTGTTTTCAGATGCAAATTGGAGTCTTTCTGATGGATGAGAATGCCTTTACTTCCAAGTAATGTTAGCTATTTAGATGCCAAGCGGACATCCGAGCCCCGCAAATGATTCTCTTGTTACCTATGACTTTGTTAGCTTTTCCGGAGGAACGACATAAACGGCCTCGTAAACAAACATAAATTAACGAACATCAGAAGCGGAGCAGCCGGCCTGTCTTCGCAAAACTCCATCTGGGAAAGGAACAGTGCTTTCAGATGGTGGACTAGCCACATGCAGGTTTGAGGTCAGTCGTGCAAGCTGGTTTCCATCACCAGTAGCTATTCACAGTCTTCCCACACAGGCCGAATCTCACACTAGCTACTGGCTAACATGCTAGTTTGAGGCATTACTGACAGGAAATGTTCGCAAACTGCGTATAAAATGGTCTAGGCGAACTTAGCCTCACTTATGGCAGGGGATTATATAGAGGAATAACTGGTTGACTTTTGGCATCTGTCCAAAATTAAATATTTAGTGAAAACATGCACTAGTCATCCTGAAAGTTTTTCAGTCGGATCCATGTACATCTCCGGTTTCAAATTCATATAATCATAATACATTTTGAAGATTTTATTAACCTTTATAGAAAAAGGATGTCAGAGATATCCACTGAATCTTAAATATTGCTTCCCTAGGAATTTAACTTAACTTGGGCATTAAAAGATTTCATTTTTTATAATTTTTTAATACAGCTTTTTATCTTTTATAGCAATTTTCAATAGGGCTTCTATATTCAAGAAGATTTCTGGGCATAATTGTTGCTTAAACTATGCCACTAACATGGAACTTCAGATCTACATTGGATTTATTGTGAGACGTCACGTTTCCGCAGGATGAAAGGCTTGGCTTGACGTCTGTGGAGGCAAAATCAGTCCATAAACAACACAACAGTGCTTTGGCTGTTGAGTAAAGGCCGGGCAGACATGACCCAGTAAATTAAGGGAGATGGGGGGGGGAGCTTTCAAAGGATTCAAGGGATGAATAGATGAATGAATAAAAGTAAGGTCAGCCACTGAGAAATGCTGCTTTTACTGTCAGTGAGTGAAATTATAGATTTTATTTGGTCCACTTTGAGGATTTTGCTACCAAATTGCTTTTGGCTTATTTATTTCGAATTGCCAATTAGCTGGCGATTTCTGTGAAGCGTGGACGCTGCCTGTAACATCATTTGTTAAGTTTCGGAGCAAGCATTAACGCCGTTTTAGTGTCTTCTCAAGATCTGCAATTAAATACTACACATAGTACGCTGGAGATTTGTTTGCGCTATTCTTATGTTTAAGTTCGGAGAGAAGGACGTAGGACGGCATTCATAAACATTGCGTGTATGTCATAGATTGTGTCTCACTGTCTCAGCACATGATTCTTGCTCATTTTATTCACTGTCTTATTAAGCACATAGTTTATGAACTTGGCCAGCCGATATAACTGTCATTGGGACTGGCATACTGAAATATTTAGGGTCACGCGCTGCTTGGTTTCCTTATTGTCGTATTATGTAATCAAATCTGGGAAATGACAGCAAAGGATCAGCCCTGTCTATGTTTATTTATCAGGCTTTAATTAGGCTCAGATAGTCCCTGGAGCAGTCAGGTTAAGGCCCCTGATTTGGGGCCCAACAATGCAATCACTCTATCAGCAACAGGATTTGAACAATGACAAGCACACCGGCCTACCTCGCTGAGCCATGGCCTGCCCCCAAATAGCCATTCTGGCAAGTTCTGGAGCAGAAGCCTTTCATGTTTGAGGCCCATGTGCAACCAGTACGCTGCAGAGACACACTTCATGTTGACGTTTCAAGATGGGAGTATTACTTAAAATGCCTTCATTTATATGCAATTATAGCAAAATGCAATGAAAATGTAGCCGCACAAAAAAACAGGTAGAAGGTTCGTATACTGATTAAATACAACAAAACAGCACATATATAGATACATATGTGGTCATGATACTCAAGATACAGTGGCATTAAAAATGCTTATTTTGTTGTAGATATAATGGTTCTATCATATTTATGGATAGGTTAGAGTGGACTGAGGGGTCCATGTACTGGTGCTACTGGGGCCCCCCGTCTGATAAACCGAGTGATTGGGGCACAGAGTCAAACCTGCATTCCGGCAGCTTCCGAACATTAATATCTCCCTTTGATCCTGACTGGGCTTTATATATAGATGGTAGCTTTCATTTTGGGCTTTCAGTCTTTTGAGGAAACAGCTATCTCCACTTTTCCCATTAAGTAGAATGTCTCTCACGTTGCTTGTTCCTATCCTCTAAGTCTTTCATTTTGAGTTTACGTTTATAGTATCTTGGCCACTAGGGTCTCAGATACAATCATCTGTCGTCAAAACAATGCCGGTTTTCTCTGGCAAAAAAGATAACTACTGAAGCGGCAACAGTAATCAGGATACCCAGGTGTCACAGAGTGAAAACAGATATTCTGTCTTCATATACCGAAATGTTTGTGCGCAATCGTGTGCAATTCACTGCATTTCCTCCCTTCCTCAAAACACTATTTACAACTTATTCAGCTATAGCTTGGGATTTTTCTAAGTAACACAAACCTTCTGTCAGGAACGGACCCCTTCTGTATGTTATTTTTCCACTTGGCCAGCAGGTGTCACTGGCCATCCCGGTCTTAGCTCCAAGTGTGCTCACCTGTTCCCTGGGCTGCTGTGTGCCTTCATAGGTTAACTACAGTAGGTAGCTATCTTATCCTGGATACCCTTTTGTGGTGGGTTGAAGGCCAGCTTCAACCATGTTTAATATTTAACATTTATGGTACTTGGTTTATTTCTGTGTTAGTTATGTGTTTATTTATTTGTGTATGAGTTGTAGTTTTGCTCCCTGTTATTCTTTGCTTGTAGTAATGTTCAGACTTTACCTCAGTTATTCATGTTTTCCCTTGTTATGTATCAGTTACCCCATATGCGTTCCTAGTTACTTAGTGCTTATTAACTGCCCACACCTGTCTTTTGTTGATCCTTGTCATGTATGTATTTAAGCGGCTACCCATGCTTAAGTCTTTGGTCAGTCATTGAGTATGTTTGTGTTTAACTTTCTGCTTTGCTGTGTATTTCTGTCCTTGGACCCTTTGTGTTTTATTGCCTTTGCTTCATGGTTGCAGGTTCCCCTTAAGAGCTGGTTTACCTAACTCGCGTTCGCCTTATGCTGCTTCTGAGCACGTCCATGGCGTTTTCCTGCTTGGTTTGACCTCTCCATGTCCCTTTGGTTTCTGGGGGATGGTCAATAAAGCAGGATCTCTGTTAGCTGGGTTAACTTAAGCTAGAAGTCATGGTTGTCCAATAAGAGTTTAACTAAGGAGCTGCGGATCATCCTTTCTCCACGACTGGCGTAACGCCTTCAGTATGCCACAAGCAGGAAAAAGTAGCACAAATGAACAGCTTTATGCGCCATACTTTATATTAAAAAAGGTAAAGGTGAACAGATTAAAAGTATGGATGAAGAGACTCTGCTTGGCGTTTGTTTGAAAACTGCCTCCTTTACTGAGAAATTATGGATTTAATGAGTAGCTGTATCAGTTCCTGTTCAGGGATATATAGTAGATTTATAGTAGTTGTGTCTCCTTTTCACCGTACGTTTCCCCCTGGGATCGATACAGTTCATCCTCGCTTATCTTATCTTTATATATTTATATGAGGACCTGGATATTCCCAATAGTGTTTTTAAGGTTTTGTGTAATACTTCCTTAGATTGACTGTGTGTTTCTTTTAATATTATTGATTTCCTTTTGCTCGTTATCAGCATCTCAAACACAGTAGTACTTTAAAATATTTCTGTGTTTATGTACCATGTCATGTGTATTGTCGATTACAATTATTACCAATTGTAGCATTGAAGGAGGACTTTCAAAGATTTCCCCCCCCCCAGTTTCTATGGAAACGGAAATAGATGTGACAAATGAGCTTCATAATGTGATGAGCCGCTGTTCTGCCTGAACTTGATTGGCTAATTGTTAAAGTTCGCCGCCCATGCCTTCACAAATGAATATTTTGACTTCTTTTGATGTGATCACAAAACTCCTGTTGTCATATATCCCTTTGTTTGATTTCCTACCTTAAGGAAATATAATATATACTATCGTTTCTGAAGGATGTTTGCGATCTTATTGCAGAATACTCAACTTTCCCTCAACCGCTTCCCTTGTGTGAAGAAGGCCAGACCTTAATTCATTCTTAATTCAAATCAATCCCCATCACAGTATCGCCTTGGATGAATTTTCTCTAAATTACTCGATCACACTTTTTGATCATGCACATTATAACCGTTCCTTTAATTTTGCTGCAGTAATTTAATGCCGCCCACAAATCAAAATGCAAATCTGCGAGACATTTGCATTCTCAGGAGAACTTCCCAGATCACAGGCTTGGATCTGAGTGGTATCTCCCGCGGGTTATGATCTGGTGTCACCTCGGCGTTCCCAGCATCACATCCAAACGGAGTGTTGGGCACATGGGTGTGACCCAATCAGCACCAGCCCTCCAGCCTGGCACCCAATTATTTGCAACGTGACAGACAGCTATTGCCTGACAGAAATTCCCGAGGGACATCAGAGTTTGAAACAAGTGATGAAATGCTTCTCGGAGTACTTTCCTCCATTCGCTCTGACCCTGTTAGGACGTGATTGTGTCTTGGTCTTCTTGATTTGAAGGAGGATCATGCAGGTTCTCGCCTGGACCAGATGTTCTTCCGTGTAGTTCACCGGAACTGGTAAACATGTGCAACATGTGCTACGTGGAAGAAGAACTTGGAAAATGTGGAAGGTGCTGCACATATGTTGGGGGTACTAGGGGTACTATAAGAATCAAGGGCATAGGAACCTAGGCTGGGTGGGGAACATCTATACACACACCCACGCACACACACACACACATTTTCTATTTAAATGATTAAATCTGTCTTACACTGATGCTAAGAGCTATGTCTATATTTTTTGTTTTCTGGTAAGATGGAAGAGTTTGTCCTTAGTCAAGGAGGTTTGGTACATCAGTATCTGCCTCACGAGTGACGGTAAGAAACTGTAATGTTCCCTTATGCGCAATATGAAGGAGCAGTAAATGTCATGCTGTGCATTTGATAGTCTTTATCCAGTAAACGTACACAATAACGCTGCACACAAACTGATTATGGTGATTATGGTTTGTGGAGGCATCACCACAGGAAGATGGAATTTGCGGTTCGCCGTTTAACGTGCGGCCCCGTCCTCGCCGACGGCCGCGAGCTGTGGGGCATGATGGGAAACAGGAGGTCAGGAGTCGGTGAGGTTTCCCTGCGCGGCTCCGACGCCCAAAGCTGCTGTTCCAGGCTCGTCCAACTTGGCGGACGCCCTGTGATTGAGTGGTGGACCATCCAGGATGTCTTGAGCCCCAAGTTTCTTGAACTAAACACCAGGGTCAGTGCATTTCCTTAACAGGATGGATGGATGGATGGATGACTGTAATGTTTATTGTCAACAAATTAATCGCCTCCTTTCTGATTCAGTCCAAAATTACAAACTCCTGTGTTATATGCTGCCTTTAGTTTTGTAGATGTTTTTGTTGCTGAGGAACAGTGGTGGGTTGATCTGAGGCATTTGGGGCTGTTTCGCGGATCTAAGGCACTCCTCCTTTTGAAAAACAAGGGATGACTCACAGTGTCATCAGAGGTCTCTCTGCTCCAGAAGCGCGTTGGCATCAGCCAAACCCTCAGCCTGACTGCCCTCCTTTGAAAAACCTGGACACAAAAATAATGGCAACGATGAACAAAACTATCAGTTTAACCATAAGACAGAACAACATCCCTTCTAATGCAATCTACACCTTGGCTTTTTATAAGGGTGCAAAAGACCCATCGAACAAAGTTTACAAGCATAAATACATTCAAACTCTGGTCTTTATATCAATATTTTCGATTATCTTCCTTATGACCACATGCCACACTCCTTTCAGTGTGCTACAAATAAGAGACTTATTCAGTCACTCGGCTACGAGATCACTGTGACACACTTCCACAGAATACAGAGTGCTTTGCTGACTCAGGCAAGTAATTATTTTCCCTCTGTCATATGTTTTATAGCCTCGAGCATTCAGCAATTCCTGCAATACTTCTCCAATACACACTGACAGGCAGACAGACAGGTAGACAATAAAACTGCTTTTGCTCATGGCTGGGATATTAATTGTTATGTCTGGTGATATAATATGGTGTATGATATAATGACTGTGTGTGTGTGTGTGTATATACACATACTAGCAATAAACTGCTAGACATATTTACATTTCAGAGTACGAATGCAAATTTCTACCTAGCATTTTCTACAGTATCAATTCAAATTAGATTTAATGTTAAGAGACACTGAATATTAGATTGCGCAGTCACCTGTACATTTCAAAAGAGATACTGGCCACGCTTTAATGTCCCGCCTGTTGCAGTTCTGCTGAGGATGTCCGCTGCATATGTTTCTGATTGCTTCACGATCGCTGCGCGGTTATAAGGCTCCGCTAATCGCAGTCGGAGGCTCAGTGCTCGCCTAAAGCTCAGTCTTAGTGCTACGGCAGCTTATGTAGCCATTGTGATTCTACACCAGCCTCTGGGCCTAAAGAGGAGGCATTAACCGCTTACACCCTCTTTATTTCCTCGTCTCCCGCTACTCTGATTCCATTGAAACAGCCTCTACTTGAAAGTTACTGCACTAAGCTTTGGGTTTGACCCCGTCCCTAACTGTAGACCCTTCCAGAAGCTCTGTAAGTCCTTGAAACCATTAAGTGCATCAGAGTAAGTCCTGGGAGACCATTCTAAGACACGCATATGCAGAGCGAGGCCGGGATTCGAACCCCCGCCATACAGATGTGAGGTGAGGTGACTCTCTCCAATTTTCTTTACTCAATTATTTTTTTTTCTTTATGTACACAGCTTTGTGTGCATTTTGAAAACTTCTATCAGTTTTTGAAAAAAAAATATTCTGAATTTCAATTGCATTTTTATTGCCCATTTTACGCCACTGGAGATGCCTTTGTAGTTATAACCCAAAAAGGAAACTTTCACCAAATACACAGTAATATGCAAACAGAATGGTCCAGAACACGCAGACATATGGGCTACAGGCTACAGGCTACATCATCAGGTAACTCAATTTCTTTGTGAAGTGTAAGGACTACAAACTGAATGGGACATTTAAACAACACTTTTCTGTAGCCATTAAATAGACTCCATATTCATCCTGGGTGCTCATCCTTTTAATGTGAAATGTAACATCGTGAGTGCAGCCTTCAACCTGCCAGCTTACACAGCCAACATGGAGACGTGTGGAAGACTTTAGAGGACTGACTCTCTGATGCACTTTGGAGGACTGACTCTCTGATGCACTTTGGAGGACTGACTCTCCGATGCACTTTGGAGGACTGACTCTGATGCACTTTGCAGGACTGACTCTCTGATGCACTTTGGAGCACTGACTCTCTGATGCACTTTGGAGGACTGACTCTCTGATGCACTTTGGAGGACTGACTCTCCGATGCACTTTGGAG
>JABFDZ020000052.1:2957186-2969882 GCA_019775955.2 Pollimyrus isidori
TTAAATGTAGAGGGGGGCCTTACAATATTTTCTGGGGGAAAAGGGGGTCTCAGGCAAAAAAAGGTTGGGAACCACTGCTGTACAGTATGTAACGCACAGTATGTACTGTACAGTATGTAACGCACAGTATGTACTGTATCTTGTTTCACATGGAAGAGAATTGCATCCTAAAGGAGATAAAGAATAAAGCCGACTGCGGTAACGCTTTACTTCTGGGGCTCAAGTAACTTAGTAACTGAGTTACTACTCGAGTACAAATCATGAGCAAATACAGTAACTGCATGAAATGCATGAATCGTCATGACTGATTAATGATGAACAGACATGGGATCAGTACTTAACTAACACTTAGTTTCTGGTTAATTAATGCATTAATTAAGAGTACACTCCTACAATATTTGTGCCCCCTTAAGTGTTACCCTGGTGGCTTAAGTCATTTCTTACCATGCATGTTTCTGAATTTCCTCTTTATCCTGGCTTATTCTTCTTAGACTAGGGTGGCTGGTCATACCTGTCTTTCCCGCGTTCCCCAAATTGAGACAATCGGATCTCCTAATGGACTCCTTGTCGTATCGATTCCTTCGCGCCCGCCGATCCGCTCCGCACTCACGCTGTGGCTTGAAGGTCATCGATTCGCATTCAATGCACCTGATCTATAATGCAGGAGCAGACACACACCCCACTGCCGTCCCCATGAAGTAATGATCTCACGGGGCTCAGCGACAAGGCAAGAAATCATCTCTCTGCGCTCTCCATAAACATTTTAATGCGTTCTTATATTACTTGGTCATGACTGATGAGGATTCACAACACTGTCCTTGCACTATGCACGTCTCACAGGATCTTATTACCGCCATAAAGCTCATCTCATGTCGTCTAAAACGCAAATGCAGATAAATCTCTGGGAAGAGACAGCCTTTTCCTTTTCAATCTATCGCCCAGGGCACTTAGATCCAGGCAAATTGAAATATTCCTGCGGTTCTGCTCACGCTGGGTGGAGAATTGGTGGTGGTCCCCAGGAGGAATGAAGCCGGTCTCGCACGTTCCGGCGTTTTTCACACCGTTCGGGGGCTTGTGTGGCACGTCGCGCAAATGGATAGCGGCTTTTGTTCTGCTCCAGACACTTCCGCGCTTGGACTTTTCCGGCGGTCGGTTCATATTTATTTTCGCCTTGGTGAAACTATTGCAGACCAGCGGCCTCCACGAGAATTTCAAACGGGTCATTTTAGTTGGTAAATTATCGAAATGGGCTAATTTAACATGATGGTGAATGGAGAGTGCTGACTGGGTAACATTAGTCATTAGTCACAGAGCAAAGGATGTTTATATATGTTAGGGTGGGGTACCAATGCCAAAAACATGTAACAGAAAATGAATATACCTCTATTTCACCGGGACATTCCACTGAAGCGCTGACCGGGGATGATTGTAGGATTGGTACCACTCTGATAACACCACCCTTTATAAAGGGTTTATAATTATTATAATTTATAATCAGATTACTAATTATGTTATAACACCTTGTGAATCATGAATAGACAGTCATGAACAAGTTATAACAGTTTTTTTTCCCGTTTATTAATGAGTTATTACTGTTTATAAGCAGCACCTTATGGGTGGATTAATGGATGGATCAGGGTACCCCCATCCCGCCAATAACATTTGTATAAAATGTATATGAAAGTATGGGGCAAACCTTTAAGTGGCTTATCAAGATTATTTTGCAGAAGGGCTCTGGGGTAAGCCCCATCAAGAACATTCCAGAGCGATGTCTGCGGAGCTGGGTGCTGGGAGACCATTTTACCATGCGTGTCCTCCCTGGCCCCACTGCTGTTGTGGCTGCGGCGCCCGTCGTGCCCTTATAGAGCCTTTGAACCTGATTTCCCAGCATGCCGCGGCGTAATCAGCGGCCTCAAGGTGCAGGCGGCGGCTTCCAGCTAATTTTCGAGATTCCGCCTTGAAAACAAAGATCAATAGTGGCGCTGGGCGAGACCTAGACGGGCATGAAAGTCGAATTTCCATTGAGGTAGTTAGCAGACGGACTTACAGATAACAGCCGTGAATTAATCATTTAAAAAAAAAATATATATATATAACATGTTTGTACTTCTTAACAGTTTGACTTTTTATGCTGGATGCATCATTTATTCTTTTACAAGATGATGATTAAGTGACTGTAAACAAATTGAATTGGCATCGTGACCTCAAGAATTAATATAACAGCACTCGGGAGATACATACGTGAATTATTTAATTGAGAAAGGGAATGAGAAAGAATAGAATATTGTTATTATGTAATATTATAAATAACTATTATAAATATTTTTATCCTTAAATCAGCCTACAGTTCATTTTCCATCTGGCAGTCTTTTACTTAAAACTATAAAACATAGAAATGTGAGTATAGACAGAAGTGATTTTTCCATGACTCCAAGAGTTTATTTTTTATAATCCTTTTTAAAATTTCTATAGTTGCAGTAAATCACTATATAATGTGTTACAAGGTACATGGCAGGAGAAAGAGGCTGACATTTAAAAATGGATGATTTTTGAAAGCATAGAGACCTTTTCTAGTTTGTACTTAATGCTCTGAAATGAATGTTTCTTTTAGGTACTCTAACAGCTGCGATTGATGTGTATGACAGATGTAGCATTCACTGACTGTAATGCATACTTTAAACTCTAGAAATTTGATAGCTGGATACTTAATTATGAAGCATATCGTGTTATGAAAATGGAAATTGACAAGCAAATTGGGCACGAAACGGCTATTTTCTCCCCCACCCCCCATTCAAATGCAGGGATTTTGTGACAATATGCAAAAACATGGATGTAAGGTGGGGAAAAAAAACCCGAGCGGAGCTGAAGGACAAGGACAGAATTGGGTGTGCCAGGGATGCAAAAATGGACACAGACAATGGAGAGCGTGAAGGAGAACAAACCTGGAATTGTGTCGACAGATTGAGACTCGAGGCTGGAGTGTTTGCTTTGCTCTGTCTGGCGTTAGAACAAAAACAAAAGAACAATATTAGCAAAATAGTGTCGTGACTTTTCCCTACTCTATGAAATTAGTGCTTCTCCCGAAATCTTACACGTATAGTAATTCTTAAAAAGGCGCCTCTCTTAACTGTTACTCCAGACATATAAATGGAGTAGGGTTAGGACGATCTGATCTGTGTAGAAGGTACAACCTGTATTTGTTTCGATGAGAATTATGGATGAGTCAGACTTACATCATCTTGTCTTGGCTCCGGCTAAGTGTGGCGGAGGACGGCTGTGACTATCAAAGGGAAAAAGGCAGGTCTCAGGGTGACAATGCGCAGATAGGTGCAAGTGGCCAGTAAATTAAAAATAATGCGTGGTTTCCCATAGGAACTCTGTGGTTCTCTGACCCCAGGTGAATCTTTGACTGGCTTGACTGGGTCCCCTGGGGGCTTCACAATACTACCAGTGACCTCCCTCCCTCCCGCCTGCTCTGTTGCTGTACCACTGTTCATCCTGCCCTCAGAAGCAGCACCACCACCTGCCCTGACCTCTGCAATGAGATTCGACCCTTAAATTTTTGACAGTGTGAATTGGGATTTTGCCATCTTGCTCACTTGACTTTGCCTTCCTTTGCTGCCCCTTGGAGGATGGGCTCCCCCTTTCGGTCTGGTTACTCCCAAACATTCTTTTTTTAGCAGGGAGAGTTTCCTTGCCGCTGTCGCTTATGACTTGCTCACTGGGGGCTTTGGGTAGGGATAATATAAAGTGCTTTGAGACAAGGTAATGTTTTGAAAATGCACGATTTGATTTGAATTGAATTGAATTGAATTGAACTCAACTGAACTGAACAATAGTGACTGTTCTACTGGTATGAAAAAGCTGGATGCCATGCTGGCATTAACCAAAACACCAAAACATGAAATGACGAGCTGTTTGGCATATGATGAAAGGACCTGGCCCTTGAGAGGATGCAGGGGTGGCGGTCTGTATAAAGTGTGCCAGTGTTCTGAGGTTGGGGGGGGGGGAGCTGTTGACCACAAACTGACTCTACAGGGGGCGGCAGGGGCCCCAAAGTTACTTTTTGTGTAGGGCCCCAGAAACGGCAAACCCACCCCTGTTTAACGACTACATCTGCATTTGCCTGCAACTGGCTGCTGATACAGTGATCTGAGCTTGAATAAAATGGCTCATTGAGGGAACTGCGGCTTTTTGGAAGATTCCTGCTATATTCTCTTTATACTGCTGGATGGAGACTCTCCCGTTACATTCTGGCTCTTTTGATGCCTTTTGTTTTTGAAGGTGAAGCTAATACTTATCTGAATTCCCCAGAACACTTCAGACTTAAAAAATCGTTACATACGTTTAGAAAGTAGACGTGTCTTCTGTAGGACGTTCTTGCATCATAAAAGTATATTTCACAATAAATCAAGGCTATTGTTTGAAATGTATATCAATAAGAAATTCTGTCCCATTTCATACTGTCTTCACACTCCCCAGTCTGTTGGTAATACATTTGTGCCTGGCTGCTGTTTTTTATTTGCTTTTATTTTGTTACTTCAGGCATGACCGCTCTGCAGAAGGTTCTGGACACAGCTGCAGAGAAGAACTGGATGGTTACCTCCATAAACCTGCTGACTATGACGGAGGCGGCCTTTCTGAAGGTCCTCCAGGACCTGGACAAGAAGAAGGAGGGGCAGATCATTATGGACTGTGAGCTGGAGAGGCTTTCCTCCATCCTCAACCTGGTGATCATCTTTCTCACTCTCTTGTTTTAAATATCTGCTTTTAATAGTGGCATGTGAGGCAGGGGTGGTTACAGAGGCGGGGCCGGTTACAGAGGCGGGGCCACAGGGTCACTGACCCCATCTGAAAGCTGATTGGCCCCCAGAGTGCCCCCTGATCTGTCAATCATTGATTCAAAGCATGTCATTGGCTGATGATAAGGTTGACCTCCCAGTATGAATTATGGTCCCACTTCTGCATGAATGGATGGATAGATGGATCAGGAATAGAAAACACCTGAACATGTTTATGGGCCTTCCTAGGCCCATTTGAAAAAAAATTTTTTGCAAATAAAACTTCCATGAAGTCTTTCAAAAGTGTCTATTCTGCATCGTGCTTTCAAAGACCATAATTGTGAAGCAGGAACCGAACAACTTCCATACCACTTATAGCTTTTAGCGGAGAGGCGCTGACAAGGGAAGAGATTCCGCCCTTATACCTCTCCAGGTTTAATGAGGTTCCCTTTGGGTGTCGCAATTAATATCGCTCGGAAGTATCAGCGTGTGTCCGGGAACAGCGACAGCGGGGAGAAGGAGATCTCACATCTTCAACGTGCTTGCGGTGCCGCCGACCAGAACCCGCCTCTCCTGTTATCCTCATGCGGCATAAAAACCAGCATCGCTATGTTTTCATGTGTGTGTCCCTGACACGCGCTGCCGTTGCTGCCTCCGCACGCCGAATGGACGAGCGATGATCTCAGACACTCTGTAGGAAGTTCGCTATGTACCGAAACGTGAGGCGTCGTTCCTTAACCCTTACGTTACCGCCTCTAGCTCTTCTCTCTGGAGCGCCTGCCGGAGTGTCTCCATACACTGGGTTCCCCTTTAATAATGAATCTTCTCCTTGGTGGCATGCAGCCACCTCATTTCTAGCCCCAAGGGGGGGGGGGGGGTGTCATTCCCGACCCCCTTTTAGTACCAGGTTACTAACTGTTCCAATGTCAGTTTTTTTTTTTTGGTTTCTATACTTCGTCCGTGGGGAAAAATGGGTTTTAAGTGAAATTGCCGTTTTACCGTTTCAAAGGACGACCTCCTATGACCTACCCTGTCCCAAAAGTAGTACCAAATTTGTGCCTTTGAGGGGACAATTACTGGGGCTGTACCCTCAGCGGTGGGCCAATTATACCCTTAACCCATTTTTGTACCATTGGTAGTACGTTAATGTTGCTTGTACCACGAGGAAAAAAAAACGTTCCAGAGCTGTACTCTTTAATCTGACAGATATTTGAATAGCTGTACAGGACTCTTGATTTTAGTTTGTCGTTATAATGAGTTTTTCTTCCTACGCTGGGCCGTGGGCGTGAGATATTAATTAAATTTCTGATCAGATGTAATCAAAAATGACCTTTCTGTCGCCGAACCATCCAAAATGATTGATTATTTAAAGGTGTTAAAAGCATCGTCCGTGAAGGATAATGTGTAATTATCCCTATTGAAACCCCGTAAGCTACAACGGAAGGGAGGACGAAAGACGGAACACGACAGACACAGTCTGACACAATTAGCGTGATTACAGCACGTTTGTTTTTGATCGTTGTGTGCCAGATCGCTGGCCGGCCTTCCACCCCGCTAAACCCGCTCGGCGGCCTGACCTCAGACACGTGACAGGCCTCCAAAAAGGAGGCATGGACTACAGGGAAGATGCTGGTGTAGAAAACCGCTGAGTGGGAGTGGTTCATGTGTGGCGCAAGAACTGTTGGGCGTAACTGAAGGTTTATTCGCCCTTGGTTAATGTTGCAGCCTCGTACTAGAGAAGCGGCTGTAGAAAATGGATGAAATATCAATAACTGTCCATCAGAGCTGCCTGCTATTAAATTATGGTAAAGTTTTTTTGGAATTTGAACGATCTTAATTTTGAATTTATTTGTTTTATTCCAGATTGCAGCTCAAGGGAGGAACCTGAAAAGCTACCATTACATACTGGCCAACCTGGTGAGCAGCCGGAAACCGCGGTTTTGACGGGCGCTGTCACTTTCCCGTTGGTCGACTTGGGGCAACGCCGTCTCCCCAGGGCGCCTGGGATGTGGGAACAAAAGGAATGAAACATATTTCAACCGGCTCATTTGTGGAATGGAACCTGGACACTCAGAAACATGTGTAACGTTTCCTATACATGAGTCAACTATATAACACTGGAACTGGATAGGACACATGTATGGAAATGTTGAGCCTCATAGCGATAATCTGGAGTGGCCACATATATGTTACGAGATGGCAGAGGCGGATAGTTCTGGTCCAGAAAGTGAAAATCCAGACCATGATTTTGTTTCAACTAACCAGCTAAAAACCCCATTACTGTGACTCTTTATACTCAAATGGTTGGTTGGAACAAAATCTTGGTTGGGATTTTGTACTTTCAGGACCTGAACTATCCACCTCTATTAGCATAAAATAGAAATACCTAATGTTTTGTGTCCTAAGGCCATTTTAGTTTGGAATATTATAAAGATGATGAACACGTCGTGGCTGGCCGACCTCCTCCGCTGTCGAAGTTAAGTCTCTGTGGACTTTATGATTATATTCAGCCGAAACCGCGGCCGAAAACAATGTGGAGGTCAACCTGTGAACAAGTACAGACAGTAGGTATATTTCGCGGCGGACAGAGAACATCAGCACTAGCGGGTATTATCAGAGTCAGTCGATTGTGCCTGTGTGGTACCGTGACGCAGGTGACATCACCACCCTGAATGAAAAACGCGTCGATTTAACATTAGAGTTCAGAGGTCAATTCGCCGTTCGATCCGTGCAAATCATAAACAGCAGCTGAAACCTTGCTACGCAGTACCTGTCGCGTGCGAAGACGGGGTTAAATATTTCACGCGGAGCAGCTTCATCGGCCGAAACGGAAAGGCGGCACGTGGGCCTAGATTCACGGGGCTTTGTAGCCAGCGGTGATGCCTTGGTCTATCCTGACCCACCTTTACAGCCCCTTATGGTGGGTAATTAGTGGCTGGGGGAGGCAAAGTGTGGGGTGGGGGGGAGTGGAGGTGGTAGCTTTGTTCATTATTAGTCATTTCCCAACATGCTCTGTGATTTTGAGACTCCTGATCATTTCAGTAAGAATAGAGGGGAAATGCTGCCGTAGCAGGAATATAAGACGTGGAAGGGGACTGTCGGGGGGGGGGGGGTCTCATTATGATTGCAACTAAACTGTGTTACAGTTTCCAGAGAGGGACCAGCGTGTAATATGGGTTCGAGATTATTCCTGTTGTTTCCCATGACGGGACATTAAATGTGCTGCTGACCGGACAGTTCCGCTGTTAGTTCTGCTTGTGTGCGTGAAAGGGAACGACCTTTGTGGGTGATCCCAACCCCCCCCCCCCCTGCGGGTCCTGCCCGGCCTTCTGTGACGCGCGGCTCACTGCCGTATCCTCGCCGCCTGTCTGTATACAGCATGTTCCACCCGTGGCGTTCTTAAAGGTTAGTTTCTATAGTAACGTCCTCGGCTGATTCCGAATAAGGGAAGCACCCGGGGTATCGGGTGGAATATGGGACCCTGATCGTACGTCCAGGAAGGGGGAGCGATGAAGCGGCAGGGAAGGCCGTCGCTTGAGAAGGCTATCGGGGTGGGGGGGGGGGCTGCCAGAATTAAACTTCAAACGTGGCTGCAGCCTCCATGCTTCCCCTGAAAGGAGGGGGGGTGCAGCTCGCAGCCAGCGCAGTGAAGTGCAGGGGCGGCCGATGCCGTAAACACCACGGCGGTTAAACGGACTCCTGGATCAAATGATTATTTCCTCCTACATTCAGGCATCTTCTGTCCTTTTTTCATCCAAATACAGGAGTGTTGTGCCAGTATAATCATGGTATCAAATGGAGTGAGAGGAAGCCAGTACAGTGTAACAGTATGCAGTAAGGGCAGTTACATAGTTACAGTGTAACAGTATGCGGTAAGGGCAGTTACATAGTTACAGTGTAACAGTATGCGGTAAGGGCAGTTACATGGTTACAGTGTAACAGTATGCAGTAAAGGGAATTGCACATATACAGTGTAATAGTACAAAATAAAGACACTTATTCAGTTACAATTTAACATCACACAGTAATGGCAGTTACAAGTAAGGGACTTGAAGTTCAACTGTACAAACTTAACTGTACAGTTTGAATTAGAGCAGCTACAGTGGAATGGTTTGCACCCAGTGTGTGAAAGGAGCAGCTATACCAGGAGAGTCCTCTGAAATGACTGTTGACCCATATGTCACGCTGCTTGGTCTTTACTTGCAGGAGACAGAGGAATACCTGTGTTCTTTATATATACTTATATTATCTGTGCTAATGCTCTTAAGTACGTTACCTTAACAAAAATCTGAGAAGTAACAACTATGAACACCAGTTTACCAGAACTGGTAGGAAATAATATTGTCTGCGTAAAGTGCATGGTAACCTACATAGTTTGCATCTTCTGTATGTATAATGTGTATAGGTGTGCAGTTTCGTCTGCTATAGCTGACCTTTTGGCCGATTCATGTAGTTACAATGTGCCATTATCCGCCTCTGTTGGGACTCGCTGGCAGTTCGGCCTGGGAATGTGGACGCGGATCCTTTCCCGGGAATCTGGCTGAGCAGTGTGAGCTTGGCACAGAGGAGCGGCCTTCCTGAGCAGCTCTGTCTCCATCAATGGGGGGGGTGGGGGGGTCGGACCGGGGCTGCTTCTGTCCACCTCCCGATTCCTGAGAAGGGATCTTCACTGCCTCACTAAGGGAGAGATTAACAAAGTTGCTGCTCACATTGCCATTTTCTTCATTTTTTTGCACTAAAAATACGTTGATTAGATTTACGGCAAGTGCCGACTTTTAATTCCGGTCTCCTTGCAAAAAGCGTACATTTCCTTTAACATCCGAGTGCAGCTGTAAAACTCTGAGGAACTGAGATAAACAGAGAGACGAAGAGAAAATCCTCTCTCGCTTTTCAGACTCGGGCTGGCTGAGCATAATAAATTCTAATTACGTTGCACCAAAAATAGGCGGATTGGTACTTGACTGGTGACTAAACTGAGATGTGATGTGAAATGTCGGCACGTGAGTTGCAGACGCACGGAAAAGCCGTGTGTGTCCTTCAGCCTTATTTGTTTGGGTTATTTGTCTGTTCCGGCACATGGGTGGGGGTCAGCTGAGGACAGCGAATAGCAGGATGCTTAACATGGAGGGGGTATTTAAGGTCACTAATTCATCATATGGTTCACAACTAGCCATAAAGACACAGGGAGAACATATGAACATTTAAGGGCTGAGCCAATTTAAGCGCAGTACAATAACAGTTTCTATTATGTTGATTTACGTTGATTGAATTAGTTAGTTACAGTTTATTGCTAATGGAATTCACCCGCAGAGAAACACAGAGCACGGTCCTTATATAATCTTAAGGTGTGTTTCAGTCTGAGATGCTATCTGCCTCTTCTTGGCTGGGATTATTTCTTATCGACCAAAATGGTCAGAGCTGTAACGAATCAAGGGCTTTTTTAATCGTACAGGGTTGAGAATGAGTTTCCATGTTGAGGTGACTGGCGTGAACTCCGGGCTTCTCTCGCAGGGGTTCCTCGACATCGACCTGACGGAGTTCAAGAAGAGCGGCGCCAACGTGACGGGCTTCCAGCTGATGAACTACTCAGACCCGGACGTCAGCAGGACCATTCAGGAGTGGCTGGAGTTCGACAGCAAAGATATCAAAGCCCCGAAGAAAAGGCTGAAGGTAAAACCGGGGCTGTACTCAGCTCCTGGCATTTTAACCTAAAGTAAAAACAATGAAAACAGTCGCTTAATTCAGCTACTGTGCCTAATGCACTGAGCCCCTAAGAACAGCTAAAGATTTAGCAACTTGCAGTGCATTGTTTGCTTTCAGCTAAATTCTGGCTTGATTTGAAATTACTTTGAGACCTACGACAGCTTCTTCCTTTCCCATGATTTTGTTTTGGTTACTGGCACAGTCTACTGTCTGTATTCACTGTCCTGTGCTGCTGGTTACTTGCACTGTTTCCACTGCATCACTGTCGTGTACTGCGGAGTACTGAGTATTTTTGTATATGAGTATCCCCCCATTGTTTATTGTTCAGCTGTGTTCTCGCTGTCGAAGCTCTGATGGATTGCAGGTGCATCTTTGCGTGCGAAATGACAGTACAGCGACTTGACTTTCCCCTCAGTACACGGGCGCCCTCACCTACGACGGAGTCAGCGTTATGGCGGCGGCCTTTCAGAACCTCCGCAGGCAGCGTATCGATATCTCCCGGAGGGGCAACGCGGGCGACTGCTTGGCCAACCCTCCGGCACCGTGGGGGCAGGGGATCGACATCCAGAGAGCCCTGCAACAGGTAGCAACACGGCCCTGGTTACCCGATACTGATTACCCGATAGCATTTATCCGATACCGATTACCCGATACCATTTATCCGATACCGATTACCCGATACCATTTATCCGATACCGATTACCCGATACCATTTATCCGATACTGATTTCCTAAGCAGTGCCTATCCAGAATCAGAATAAAATAAATTACAAAAATAACATAAGAAGGAGTATTAACCTTGAGCAACAACCAACTAGCAACACAGGGTACACTGTCAGAATAAAGAGTATAGATTTGTTTCCCAAAATTAAAATAACAGTAATGTACCCCATTGTTCCGCCAACAGTAATATAGTTATGTATGTACCCCCCCACAGATACGGGGCCTTACAGTATACACAAGTGAGCGAAACGAGATATTAGCATGAGATATCATGGGACAGACCACCCAGGCAGTACAGTGAAAAAAATACAGTACAGATCAACGAATTGGCACCAAAAAGGGGGCAGTGCTTGGATGGATCCCGGGCCTCAGAGTCCCCAAAAAAATTACAACGTTGCGTTTGATTGATTTGAGTCAGTGGCCCAATATTATATGTGTCCCCGGGGCCTGAAATCTGCAGTGGTGTCCTTGGGAACACAGTATTAGCAGAAGAGCAAAGAAATAAGGATGAATCTTGAGATGGCAGCATCATAATAAATGCCACTCTCTTTTTTTGAAAGACGGTGAATGAATTATGCGGTTGGATCAATGCATTGTGGGTAACTCCGCAGGTCCAGATTAAAGGCTTGACGGGACACATCCAGTTTGACGAGAAAGGCCGGCGGACGAACTACACGGTCAGCGTGATGGAGCTGGGGTCAGACGGACCGAAGAAGGTGGGTGGGCGAAACTCACACCGCGTCTGTGTACTCCGTTTGTGTTGGTGAAGGAGGTCAGTGAAGCGCTCACGAGTGGCCGTGTGTGTTTCGGCGGCAGGTCGGTTACTGGAACGAGGAGGAGAAGTACGTCAGCACCGCCACGTACCCACACGGCAGCAATGAGACCTTCGGCCTGCAGAACCGGACCTACATCGTGACCACCATCCTGGTAAAGCTCGCCGTCTTTGTTTAGTGGCCGTATTGGAAAGGGAAAAAAAGATGCTTGACTACAGGTATATTAGAATGGACCTTTTTGCATATCGCATCTCGTTCTCCGTTGAAAAACACACACAGCTGAGAGTGAAGCTTGGGGTCGGAATACAGGATCAGACCATTTATCTGGCTCCCTGGATGGGGGCCTTGCTCAAGGGCCCAACAGACACTTGTCGATACCGGTGAGGCGGGGGCTCTGAACCTTCTGATCACAGGCACAGAAGCTGAACCTGCCCCCCGGAGATTGGCGCGTGTATGTACCTCTGCATTTTAAACCACCGGGACACTGATGAACGTTATCAGTGGTACATGACTAGAGGAACCTGTCTGTCAGACACAGGGCCGTTTCTCCTCGATTAAAAGGAGAATTGAGAGTGGCGCCCATCCCATGGAAACAGATGGCCAGTGTGTAGGTTGGGGGGGGGGGTGATAGCCACCTAAAAATGAGTGGGGGGGTGTTGTAAATGTCTAAATGAAGTGTTATTTTGTCAGGAGGGCGGACGGGCGGGCAGGCAGGC
>JABFDZ020000052.1:2986278-2996743 GCA_019775955.2 Pollimyrus isidori
ATCTCTTAGGGACAGCAAAGTCCTGGGCTTTATTTATTTGGTAACAATTAAGGCAATTTTTTTAGTAATTTATAAACACATTCATAACACGTTATAATGCATTCATATAGCATTATAAACATAGTTATAAGTATTTATCAAAAAGTAATACATTATAGCCATGTTTATCAATGCTTAATGAAGCTGTCATCTTTAATGGAGTACAGATACCTTTGTAATGCATTATAATATACTGCGTTATAGAGGTATCTATAGTGTGTTATGGATGAGAGCTTTATAGAGCATTCATAATTAAAATAGCTATAATGTATTATGCCTTTTGATAAATATTTATAGCCGTGTTTATAATGCTTCATGAATGCATCATAATGCATTCTGAATGTGAATGTGTTTATAACTTACTTTAACAGACGGCCTTAAGTGAAGTGTTATCGTTTATCCTCTATGTCCCGCTGTGAGGACAGACACCGCGAACCCTGTGTATCATTTTTTCTGTTTTGTCTTGTTCCCCTTTGAAGTCTCCGCAGCCAAAAGCTGAGTTTGTCTACAGCTCAGTATTTTTCATGTTCCCCATAAGTTCTCGTTTCTGAACATAATGGACCGCAGTTGAAGCCGCTTCAAGCATTTTCATCCTCTCTAGGTAGCATTCAGTGAGCTGCAACATCATATATGACATAAGTTGAAAATATATATATATTTTTTTTAACTAGCTCAATGGTTTTCCTACATTAGAATAAGATTTCCTCAGAGTCATTTTCATTCCTTTTATTAAACAGGCACCTCTACCCACAGCAACAAACAGTTTTTGTTGTGAGAGCTGGAACTAACCGGGGATTAGAGGCGTGGCTCAGGGGCCTGGTGGCAATCACTATTCAGACCCTGAGATTTGAACCGACAAACTACTGTTCACACATACAGCAGCCAAAGCCATTGAGCCACACACCTGTATTTGCATCAGACCATCTTTGCTTTCAGTTCTTTGGGTCACTATCTCACAAAAAGGACGAGTTGCCATGGTGTTAACAGAAGCTCTTATTTTTAATGGGGACCTTCACAGTTAATAGTGGACACATCGTTTTGCAGAAAGGACGCGATGAATATGTGTAAGGAGACTAAGGACTGCCGGCAGGCTTACTGCAAGTTTGATAAGTTGCAGGGGTGATTTTAGCATCTTTATAAGATGGCAGCCAGTGTGATGTTTTGAATTGGTGAGGGCCAATCAGATTTCAGCTGGGGGCCAGTGTATATGCCCCTGGAAGGGTGAGCGTGTGTGTGTGTGTGTGTGTGTGTGTGTGTGTGAGAGTCTCAGAGAGAGAGAGAGGGAGAGAGAGAGGGAGAGGAGTTAACAGGCCATCGCCTGCAGAGTACCTCCATCATATCTGTCAGGAGCTACATCCAGCTTTGGGCAGAAGCGACAGATTTATTCCAGGTTCCAGGTTCCGTCGTCCCTTAGGGTCAAGCTTGTCACTTCGGCTCGCATGTCCCCGGCGGTCACAAACACACACGTGGGCACTGTGGGCACGGAGGTCTCGTGCTGCAGAGGTCACCCTGTCTCCACCTGCCGCCGGACTGCTCGCCGGCAGGCCCCAGGGACAGCGAGTCCCGCGGAGCGGGGAAGACGCTGCAGAGTCGGCGCGGTTCCCTGTGTGAGCCGCGGGCGGCCGAGATGGGACAGGGGCTCGCCGGGCGCAGGCGTGATCTGCGGCGTGTTTCCACAACGCACAGGAGGGTTATAATGCCTTTATGGGCAAAATGCAGCATGGTGGAAATGCAGCTGTCTTTTTGTTGTTTTTTTTTTTTTTTTACCGTTCCGCTCTGCGTGAAAGGCGGCTAGACGGGAAAAGTCATGGCGAGAAGCTGTCGTGAATTTTCAGTTCAGATTGTCCCAGATAAAAAGAAGATGGCTGGCGCAGGAGGATTGAGGCCTAGCTGGTTTCTGCCAGGAGAAATCCTTGGAAGGCTCACAGATGGCTCAGTGCAGTCCAAAAAAAGTAGATCTGTACATGCATTTGGTAAAGTCTCTTTTATCTCCAGTACATCTGAAGATGTCTTCAAATGAGATTACTATAAGATCTCAGCTGCTTCTCTCCTCAGCCTGCAAAACAATCTAAAATTATTATTATTTTTAGATTATTTTTCCTTCCTTCAGATGCAATTGTGTGAGGTATAATTCAGACGAAACGGAAAGTCTTATGGAGCGGAAGGTTTGAAAAATAAAGAGCGATAAAATCTGCCTGCAGCACGAACTGATAGATGTGTGTGTGTGTGTGTGTGTGTGCGTGTGTGTGTGTGTGTGTGTGTGTGTGTGTGTGTGTGTGTGTGTGTGTGTGTGTGTGTGTGTGTGCCTCATCTGAAGCAGGGAGATAATGGGGAAATGTGCACCAGTCATTTCTCAAATGCTGTATGAAAAAGCATGCTGGGTAATTAATAATAGATAATATCAATCAGAAAGATATTGTTTATAGTAAAGTTTATGCTTTAAATGTTGTCGAGGGGGTAATTAAGTTACGTTGAGAGCAGATACATGTATATATCCTGGGGGTAAATATAGGAGCCTTTAGCAAAGTGTGTATGTGAAGAAATCAGCTGTTACACAGATTGTACTGCAGTGCTGTGACTTGGAGCCGGGGGTTGGGGGGCCGTTTGGTGGGACCCTCAGGCCTCGAGGTCAGCCAGGCACTCCTGTCGCAGCTGCCTTGGCCCGCTGACTTGCCCCCCCTCCCCCCCAGATGGCGAATCGGTCGTCCTAGCCAATCAGGCGCAAGTCACTGTCACAATGGCCGATCTGTGCTTAAAGGCACCATTTACTGCACGTTTCATGAATCACAGAGGCCTTTGCTGGATTCACTTATTTCATGTATAGACATAAGATTTGTACAGTTGTGTTACACAGGAGAGTGCAGATGTTTCTGTCTTGCCTCCTTGCACTTTACTCATCCAGTCTTTTTTATAGTTTTAATGTTCAGTGCATGTATGTATTTTATACATATATTTTTATACACCATATTTTTTTATCTATTTACTTTTTTTCCCCCTGCATCGTCACTTTAGTACCACACTGTATGATGACACAGGTATTCTTAATCACATTAGTGAATTTAATTTATGGCTATATAACGTAAGTCCATTCAGGCGTGGTGCTCAGGCTCTTGGAGATTTACTGGTTTTGCTCCTTTAAATCAGAAATCAGTGTCTGTATGTATCTCGCCCCTCGGCCCCCGACACCTGTTCATACGCGGTTGCCAGATAAGGTCCTCTGATTCATCCTCCGATCTCCGAAGTCCCATGGATGGGCTTTCAGTCCCGAAACATCCTGAAGTCTGAAACAAGAAGAACCTTCTATTTTTCTTGGTGAATTATTGTGCCTTTTGTATCACATATAATAAATGCAGCATTATACATGTGGTAAAGTTGCATTCGTATAACACTAAAATACTTCAGGCAGTTTAAAGACCACCTCAGCTGAAGTGACAGAAGTAAGCATTCTGTCTGCAAAATGTTCCCAGTATAAAAAAGTGTTGAATAATATGGGGAAATTGCAACGGGGGGCTGTATTGCATCATTTCCCTCCTCAAATGTTGCACCATTTCCTGTCACTGAAGATGCACGGTTAAGGAAACCAGCTCCACAAGCAGTTTGGACAGTTCTCAAGCACCACACGTAGTGTGCAGGACAGCTGCAATATTTATACAACACGAAATTTATCAGATACCGGTTTGGATATTTTTATTAACTTTGTTGCGTAGTGAGAGACTGGGTGTCAGGTGCCAGCTGCCAGTTCAGACTGGATGCGAACACGTTTTTCTTACCCAGGTCCGCGGAACCGACTGCGTTTGTTGGCTTGTTTTGCAGCCGAGCTCCTAATTTTGGAAGCGAGAGGTGTTGATTGAATTCTGACAGTGATTCTGCATATCTCAACATTCCCGGTAGCCTAGGGGACTGGTTCAGGGGTGTGTGTGTGTCTCCGTTAAATGGATGAAGGCACGCTTGTTTGCATCTCTCTGTTTGACATTACTACTTATCTGGATCAGGGTCATGCAGAGTCTGGAATCGGTCCCAGGAAGGCAGGACACGCATCAGGGAAGTCCCTGGATTGGGTGCCAGTCCATCACATGACACACGTCAGCGGCAAATCAGAGACACCTGTCACCTGACATGTCACCTGTCGCCCGACATGGGCGAATTGTTCCAGGCCCCCGAAAATGAGAAACTATAATAATTTGTTTTTAATTTCTATTTAATTTGTTGTATTTGTTTTTTTTTGTTTTTTTTTTTGTCTGCATAAATCTCGAATTAACTTTCATCAAGCATTCAGAGGGTTTATTGTCCTTTGTGCTATAACAGGTACTGAGTACAAAGAGACACTTACTTGTGTGTTTCTGGAGCCAGAAGACAAGAAGGCAAATGGTAACAGGACATAGAACATCAGTTAGCAAAAGTAAACATGAATATTAGTATGGATATGGAGATATGGATGTATCTGGGAGAATATATATGCATTCGTAATGGTAATACTAATATTACTATTTCAATATTCCCTGATGATTTAAACAGCAATATCCAATTTTGTACATCCTTGGATGTTTCATAAACCATATAAGATTTTATTTATATATCTACAAACACAGTAGATCCACCAACAGGCACAGGTGACCAATGTCACATAAACCATGTCAACTTAATATATTTACACACACAGTGGAACCACAGTCCAGTTACATTTAACACAAAAAAAATGGCAATAAAATAGATTTAGTTGTGTTACCCAATGATAATAGTATGTCACACACACACAAAGCCTATATTTTTTCGGCTCTTATCAGGTTTCGTTGTGCGTATTCAGCTGCCGAGTTCCTAGACATCGTGTTGTATATGCAATTATAGCTTCCCTGATAAGAGAGGATATCGTCATAGCAACCGCGGGGGAAGCAGAATATTTTAAAGTCGCTTACTTTGTCAGGTTCACCGCGACGAGAATGCTTCAGAAATGACAAGGCGGCGGCGCCCGGCCGGCGTTGCCGCTTCGCACATGTCTTGCCCCTGTGGAATGGCATTTAACGTCGTCACGCGTCTCGTAATGTCCGTGAATCAGTGCGTCTTTCTTCCAAGGATGAACATCAAAGTCCGCAAACTTCCCCGGAGTTACCCCTCGCATCCAAACCACGGTGCTCGTTTTACTCCACAGAAAATCGCACCTCTTTGACCAAAGTGTCTGTAATAATACTTTTTTCAATCCATTTTCCCATTACCGCATATTTTTAAAAAAGAAATGCATATGAATTGCTCGTAATAAACGAAAATGATAAATTATATTAACTGTTTTAGCTGAGAGTTTTCTTGAGTAATTAAACTGGTCTTGTTCCCTCTGGAGCTTGTTTAAAAAGTTTTTGTTTCCTTAAATATTTTATTATTTGTGCCTTATTACTTTTTTTCTAATGAATTTGTCTGCTTTCCAAAAAGAGTGCTAAGTTTTTGTGTGAGTTCAAGGAAATACCCAAAGCACTAAAACTCCATAGGATATTAATAAGTATAGTTAATTTAAAAGCCATGGTTACATAATTGCAGAAGTCAAATTTGCAGTCATGTTAATCTGCAGCAATATATATAAAATACAGTACCTAGTGGGCTATCCTATATATACAAATATATTCGTATTTGTCAGAAAGTAAAGGGTTCATGAATCCAGGAACAGTCTGGGAATTACAAGAGCACTTTTATTGCATGTGTGGTGTAACATGTATTGAATTGTGATTTATTCAATCAGTGAAACCAGCATACAAGCTGGAATCAGGAGGGAAAAAATGGATTCATCGCATGCTTTACTGCAGTTTGTTCAAGTGTGCAACGGCTTAAGGGCCCAGGATCAGAACCAACAACTTTAATTTGGTCAGTCTATGTTATTTGCCGCGTAAATACAAGCCTTGAGCTAGTGTGTGTAAAGGGTGCCAAATAAGATTCAGTTGTCTGAATCCTCTTCTGCACTGGAAGTCTTTGGGTTCAAAACAAACATGTAAGATTAGATTAGATGGTGCGATTTTAGGCAAACACAGTTCCCTTAAAGTTAAACCCAGCTCTCGGTAGCTTAACGCCTTAAGTTGTGTTTGACTTGGCTACGCGGTGAATCTCTGAACATCACTATTTCAACATGGTCAGATTCATTCTTAACGCCAGAAGCCAGCTGGCCTTGGTGCTGAAGTTGCTGCCAAGTATGTCTTTCTGTTTTTTATTTGTTTTTATATTTTGCCTTTTTTGCATTATCAAGACCAAAGGCGTAACTTTGGATTGAATATTGGGGGAGTTGAGGTCTCCACCCATATAAGAGCGTGATTATTGGGGGATGGGGGTTGTATTAGTCAGTCTTGATGATTTTTTTATTTTTTTATTTTTTTTTTGGGGGGGGGGGTTACAACCCCCCCCGTAATTAATGCCAATGATCGATTGATTGATAATAATGCTGTTATTTTATGATATTACTTTTGGATGATTGTGTACCAGCTTGTTTGTGTATTAGTTCTTACCCCATTTTTTTTTCAATCTTCCTTGTTTCCCTTATTTTCTTAAATTCTCCGCTTCCCGACGTTTCCGCTAAGCTGCCACATTCCGCTAAGCTGCCACATTCCGCTAAGCTGCCACATTCCGCTAAATTGCCACATTCCGCTAAGATGCCACATTCCGCTAAGCTGCCACATTCCGCTAAGCTGCCACATTCCGCTAAACTGCCACATTCCGCTAAACTGCCACATTCCGCTAAACTGCCACATTCCGCTAAGCTGCCACATTCCGCTAAACTGCCACATTCCGCTAAGCTGCCACATTCGCCTCCTCTGCTCCTTTTCTGTCCCCCCTTCGCTTATTCTCTCCGCCTTTTTGCGCTCGTGTGAAACATGCCGACATCCGTTTGTGCCGTTTCTGCTTGGGAGACTCGCGCCCGTTCAATGCGCGTGTTTGCGCCCGGGGCTCGTTGTTCAGAACTCGGCCGTAGTGACCACTTCCTGTTGCCTTTTTTCAGCGTAAAACCCAGGATATTAATATTCAAATGTTCATTAAACCTGCTGGTTGCTTTTATAAATTGAGTTTATTTCACGCCGGGATTTCCCTTTGGAACACCCTTCCGCATTTGAACACCCTTCAAAGAGAATTTATCGCATGTTTATGTCACGTTGAATATGTATTATCTTATATCCCAGCGCGACGCTGGGTTGGTTTGAATCCTCAGTTGCGCTGGTGCGCATGTAAATCTGGGATTTTCTCAGGTGCTCCACTTTCCTTCACTCTGGTAAAACATTGTTTAGATCAGGGTTTCTTAAAGTGGGGGTCGCGAGATGATTTATCCAGTAAGTTACTTAGGATTTTAAACCGTAGGTAAGGATCATGCACTGATTACAGTGTGTCACTAAACCCACCACACGACAAACCACCTCAGGGACGAGAACCTGAGTGCAGCCGTGTAGCGGGTGACACCTCAGCACCACACCAGTCCGAATGGACCAGTGTGAAGTTCTTTGTCCGGTGGATGGAGAGCCAGTGCTGCCACCAACCCACACGTTCTTCCCTGTGAGTTTTAGGCCCTCCTTCTGGGGCTGGATGTAGATTAGCATCACACCCGCGATGAAACCATTGCAGGTTAAGAACTTTGCTCAAGGGCCCAACGGAGTAATATCTCTCCAGGCATCTTCAGGACTTGCGGTTGCTGGCACAGATCCCTAGCCTCAGAGCCACCACACCACCCTTTTAAAATGGTTGGCAAAATCTTCCATCGGCTCTTGTTGCTATCAGCACTGTTATTTAGGCTGAAAAGTTTGGAAATCCATAATCTAGATCATCATGACCTTAAATGTAAGTTATTCACTTGTTTAAAATAGCGTGATGGGGTATGATTATTCTTTATTGCACACCGTGCGCAATGTACTTCCAATATTTAGCTTATGTTTACATAATGGGGTGGCAAGGTGGTTAACCCTTGCCTTCCCCTCTGGGACCGGGGTTCAAGTCTCTGCCCTTGGCCCTATTTATGTGAAGTTTGCATGTTCTCCTCATGTCGTCGTGGGGTTTCCTCCGGTTTCCCCCCACAGACCAAAAACTTAACCAAGGTGAACTGGAGCTGCGAAACAGTCCGTTGGTGTAAATGGTGAGGGTGCCCTGCAATGGGTTGGCGCCCCATCCTGGGTTGTGCCCATAGCTTCCAGGACAGGCTCCATACCCCCACAATCCTGTATAAGACCTGTGGGTATGGAAACTGGATGTTTACATAATGTATGTTGAAATTCGTGCAATTACTAAATGTGTATTGACTGTAAATGTTTTTGTTGTGGGACAAACGGACACATGAATCAGAGCATGGTTGCTATAGGAAAACGGAAAATCATTCGATCATTTCAAAATAAAGCTAATACCATTTTAAAATGATCTTTGTTTACATCGGTTTAAAAGTCATAATTCAAAGTCTGCTTGAAGTCAGAGCCTGGGAGGCTCCCTCTACCTCACCCAACCTGCTCTGCCATCCCTGCAGATCTCTCTCCGGCCGCATCGTGGGCGGAGTCTGGTGGTTCTTCACCCTCATCATCATCTCCTCCTACACGGCCAACCTGGCCGCCTTCCTCACCGTGGAGAGGATGGTGTCGCCCATCGAGAGCGCCGAGGACCTGGCCAAGCAGACCGAGATCGCTTACGGCACCTTGGATGGCGGTTCTACCAAGGAGTTCTTTAGGGTGAGGGAGAACTTCGACCAGAGCAGCGTTTCCCCGCCCCGGTCCGCGGGGACCTCCAGACGGTGCACGTTTTTGCTCCCTTCCCAGCTCCCAGCCACTCAAAAGCACGGGAGCTTCTTTAAACATGCAGTGCTGAACGATCACAAGAAGTTACCGGCAAATTATTCAACGCTAGCAGATAAAGTCTTAAACTTTATTCATTTAAACCTGAATCATATCTGTGATCCATAAAAACGTGGACTGTCTGGCAGGGAGCTGGGAGCAAAAACGGACCGGGTTGGGAAACACTGGTGTTTGGTATCCCTTTGGGAGCCAGTGACTACAACTGTAATTAAGAGCAAAATGGCAAAAACAGAACTGAATGGGTCAGTCAAAAAAATGATACTTAAAAAGAAAATGTCTGTGTGGAAAATATGTACAGATATGTTAAACACTGCTCGTCGACTGACTTTTGTCCTGAAACCAATACATTTGTTACATTACCATCCCAAGGCTTACTGTGGCAGTCATATGTCCAAAAGCTGCCCCTGTTTCTGATATTTTTCTCTCCACACCCCGAACCGATTTGTTACGTGCCGTACTGCAGTCCCCTTGACAGAAGCCCCCTCTCGCCACCCTCAGAGGTCCAAGATCGCCGTCTTCGAGAAGATGTGGTCCTACATGAAGGCGGCGGACCCTTCCGTGTTCGTCAAGACGACGGACGAGGGCGTGCTCAGGGTGAGGAAGTCGAAGGGGAAGTACGCCTACCTGCTGGAGTCCACCATGAACGAGTACATCGAGCAGCGCAAGCCGTGCGACACCATGAAGGTGGGGGGTAACCTGGACTCCAAAGGCTACGGCGTGGCCACGCCCAAGGGATCGGCCTTAAGGTGCGGCACTCCGCCGGCGGCCACAGCGCGGGTCGGCCGTAACCGTGATTGTGAACGAGCTGCGTTTACGCCAGCGATGCTCGGTAACGGCCCAGGCAGGACTGTAATGCTGAGATATTGTTTTGGCAGAGTCCTACAGGAATCTCCTCGCCGGAAGCTTTGACGGCTACCGATTAACACCGGAGATAAACTTTATTGATCCCAGAGGGAAAGTCTGCCACATACAGTAATATTTACATAGATCACATATAGTGCAAAATGGACAGCAAGTACAGCTGGTGCAAATGTAAAACGTACACCGTATGGAAATGGAATATTCAAAAAACATAATATTAAGAAAATAAATATTTAAAAATAAGAGTAATAGTAATATTTCATGCATAATCGTTACAATACATACAGACTTGATACATAAAATTATTTGTTCCCTATAGTGATACAAATGTTAGTTTACTTGTAGAAATTGTATCACTACAAGTGTGGAAAATGGCAGGTCCAGGAAAAAATAGTCTGATTGATATTCAAAGTAGATACATTTTAGATAGATTTATATATTAGTGATGTGAAGTTTCGAGAAAAGTGTGAATATTCTTTTCAAAAAGTTTTCATCAGGATTTTCCTCGCGAGTGATTAAACTTTTTTATTAATTGAAAGTAATAACTTTTTAAGAGCACAGCTTATCTGGGACTTACAGCCATATGAAAATAGATTATTTTAGCCTTAACCAAATATAACTCGCCGTAAATCGCTACACCCTATTTCGAACTGAAAGAATACAAATAGTATGTGTGTGAGTGCAAATGTGTGTGTTCGTGTGTGTGTGTGTGTCACTCACCTATTTATGGAAGGTGGATGGATTGCTGTGCACATGGCTTAATATATAGACAC
>JABFDZ020000052.1:3069867-3083264 GCA_019775955.2 Pollimyrus isidori
CCCCCCCCCCCCCCCCCCCCCCCCCCCCCCCCCCCCCCCCCCCCCCCCCCCCCCCCCCCCCCCCCACACAGAATACTCAAACCATTAAAACTGAGAAGCTTTGCACAAAGGTTTTATAAACCTAGTATTTGTTTAGCCTACTTACATGTAGTAGCCTAGTTATTGACATTGCGATTATTTATTTGTGAATTTCATTGTCTGGGGAAACTCAGCGCGCGGAAATAGGCACAGGTGTCAGTTTGGGACTGGAATATGCAGATGTGTTAGTAATGCAGCGTGTGACGTCAGGAGGAGTGTAGTCTGGAGCCGCTAAAATAGGACAAGCCGGAGCGGAGTGGGGGGCAGACACGCGAGGATGGGGTGCCGCAGCCGAGAGTCTGAACGCTGAAGCACGTCCCTGTTGCCGGAGCCCAGGTTTAAATCACGAGAAGTGATCGGCAAACGTGGAAGTAAGGCGGCCGCTTCTCATTCAGACCGAATCCAGACCGAATACCTCTGCGACTAATCTGGGTACCGGCGGTTTCACGTTTCTTCGCCAGCGGAGTACGACAGGTACGGACCACTTACAAATGATAAGCAGGCATGGCATTGTTTGTGCACATACATATTATTAGTGACAGAAAACTGAATTCCTAAAGAGGTTCCTTTTCACGAATTTTTAAATTTGTAATTGTTATACATTTATATCGTTTTTATGATTATCTGAAAAATCTATTTGACATTGTACATTTAGCAGAAGCACATACAGGAGCTATTATATAAAAACAGGCATAATTAATCTTCATTCATCATTAAGCATATCACGTAAACGCACGGGTCCTTTCTCCCCTTTTTCTGCTTTAAGAGATGCCTTTAGTTTGTTTATTTTCGGTAATTCCGATTTCGAGCATAATTGCTCAGAGCTGTGTGACTTGGCAACGTGACACGTATTATAAAATCCTACTTTAACAATTTTATACGTGTTGGGATGCAACTTTAAGAGGGAATCGCGTGCATTAATCGCGAGACAAAAGCAATTTGTGGTTCGCTTGTACTGAGGCTTAGTCGCTTAAAATGGCTTGGCCAGTGCTGGTCAGTGATGAATAAATCTGAATAAGCGCTCATCCTTCTTGTAGTTTGACTTTTCGCATCCAAACGGGACGGTTAAACTGGAGGCTTAACCAGTCGCAATCAAAAGACTGAAAGAATAATTCGCTAGAGAAGTTAGCGATCGGGAAATAGGCTGCATCACAAGTGCGTCCCATCCCGGCTGGAAAAGCGCTCAGGCAACCCTGTTAAATAATGCCTCGCACGTCTGCTTTTAGCCAAGAAGAAAAGACCCCCCGATCCACGAAAACTTCTGTTTTGTGCATTTGTGAAAGCAGTGATGCCCGCCGCATTTTGATGTTAAAAATTAAAGCATTTCTTTCTTTGTGGATTAAGCAAAGTTTACAAAAGACGTGCATTCTTGTTAGGCTGGAGACGGAGCTGTCCACAAGCGTGGTGCTGAAATACAGTAGTTGAATACGCAACATGTGAATTCCCAGTACGTTTGAAACCCAAGTAAGCAAATAGACTGGATGGAGACGTATATAGACAAATTGCTTAGACATTGTATTATGCTCTTGTTTGAGATATATGTCGGTTTCTTAGGCATCTTAAGTTATGTGTTGGAAATGGCGATGAAATGTAATAGGGAGGCGTAGTACGGGCAGTAATGCAGTAGTCAGAGTATCCTCGGTGCAGTTTTATAATCCACGGCATGCGATTGAAGACCCACTGCATCGATGCAGACCGTCCAGTGGTAATGTTTGACTGATGATCCTGTCTCTAGCACAATACTCATTGCAGCACCATTAGCAAATGTGTTACAGTGCATTATTTAAGAGTTCTTTTCACGTTTGTTTTACAAAGTAAAAGGTGACAGGGTTACACTATGCAGGCTACTAATGTCGCCTTTAAATCTCATTTATATGCAAAAACATTTGAAATCTTATTGTATGTAAAATATCCGAGTGCATTACAAAATACATTTGCAGAAACACTGTGAAAGATTCTACAGGACGTTTCGGCAATTTACATATAATATGAATTTTTATGATCTAGAATATCCTGAGGAAATACACAAAATTAAAAAATGCCAATCAAAACAAACAATCAAATAAACAAAACAAATAAATAAAAGCTAACTGCTGTGGATTTTGTCCTCTTGTAATACTGGTGAATTTAGATTTTATTTAGGAAATAATAAAAGCATTATTCAATAAAATGTATAATAAAGTATCATATAAATTAAATAAATCAAATGCATATCTCTTGATACTGACATATCGCGCCTGGTTTACACTATATATTAACACACAGAATATACATTTGCTTGTCTGTGCGTCACGTGTTAATTTAGACAAAGGTGCTGTTACTTATGGGGTACGTATGCCAGGCAGTCCTGAATCTACGCTTGAAACGGGTGTCTAAACAAAGAAATCCGTTTTAGCCGCGCAAACATGTCCCAGCTGAAAGTGGTGTGGTCTATTCCATGTACACGTTTGGTCATTTTCGTCGGTTCTTATTTTACTTTTTTATATGTGAGCTAAAGGGGGTCCTGTGCCTTTGGAAGGGACTCACGGACACGTCCTGGTGCTAATGAGGGTGACTCATGCACATTTTTGGGTCTACAAATCCCAGTTAGTTACAGCTGTGTATCATGATGCGAGAGAAGCCTCTGCATATGTGTTTTTGTGCAGGTGAAATGTGTATGCGCATGTCAAACAGCCGAAAACAGCCTTATTAAAATAATATAAGTATATTGGAGGTCATCGTGTTAAAAAGTGCTTAAATGCACTTGAGACAATGTAACAATGTAATGTTGTGAATATGCTCTATACAGATAAAATCGAATTTAAACCAATGGTCTTAAATGGATATATACATACATTGTTTATATTATATAACTACTATATACTAAAGAAGTAGGCAAGAATACATCCATGTATTCATCCATTCGTCATCCAAGCACTATGGTGTATATGTTTAATTTTCATAATCTTCTGTTTTCCTTGGCTGAGCGTTATGTTACGTCCATCTTGCCCCCCGAATGGTCGAGCCCTCAGTCAGCCTGACTCGTTCATAGGTGGGTCGGCTCGCGATATGGAGAAGTTCTCCCTTCGCCTTTCGCAGGACAGCCGGGGGGGGCCACCTCGAGGTCTTACCTCCACCTTCCATAAATCTAAAGGGATTTATGGAAGAAAGTCAGACGCTAATTAACATGGACGGTGGCTCGGGCAGGCCGGGAAATGTCAGGGATCTCTATATGTGTAATTTAAGGCTTTAGCTGCTCTTTGCTGACTTTGTTCCACCAAGCTTCAGGCTATATACACACCAGCACACTGAGAATTAAGCTGCCTTTTTAGACGTGTGGTACATTTCAGTCCGGGGACCTTGCCCCCGTCCGCAAAGCATCGTCAAATAATCTCCTTACTCGCCGAACGGAAGAATGAGAAAGGTCAGCTTCGTTACGCTTCTCTTTATCGCTTCTCTTTATCGAGCGACCAGCTAGCAGCTTCATGTAGGTGAACGAAAAGAAAATTGGCCCCAGATGAAACCCAGGTGTCCTATAAAAAAAAGTGTAAATAAATGATGTTCCTCACGGCTGTGATGAGCGCGGGTGATCACTGAGGGTGTCGTTCGTTTGAAGCTGATGAGCTATTGACCTTCGGGCTTCAGGCTTTTGCTCACTTTTCAATAATAAAAAACTGCTAATTTGTCCAGAAACATTGGAACTGTCTAAATATTAACTAGCATGTGATTTTATACAATTTTGAGAAATTATAGAGTATTGTATTATTGAGTATTTGTATAGCAGAACAACTTCTGTGCACGTAATTTAGACACGCAGTAAATCTTTAATATCTGTGCTTCCTGACCTTGTTTGCACTGAGCTGAATTTAGTTTCTTTGCTCGTAAGTGTCTGATGAAATAAAGAATGCAATTTCAGTCCTGGTTCCTGCGGGCTTCCAGTCACCTTCGTCTCAGCTGCCAGTCCGTAGGCGCGTCTTCCTCTGCGTCGGGACGAAGAACGCCTCGTCACCTCGGGTCCCTGGTGGCATCAGCCGCATGACGTCCGAAACACTTCAGGAGGCTGGAGATTTACCACGTAGTTTTGTCGTATAAAACTTTGGGAGGAATTCATCCGGTTAACCTGGTGTCAGAGCGATAGTGGGTGAAATACGAGTCTCCGTTTCCTGTCTCTCGTCGAATCACGGCGGGGCTCGCAGTAACCGACGGCAACGCAGCACTGGTTGCGGCCTCGTTAGCGCAACACGGGATGTCGGTCCGCCTGCAAACCGTGTCAAGAGTTATTAAGTCCGTTAGCGAAAGTGTACGGGTGCGTGTGCCGGCCGCGAGGATGGAGCCTTTTACGTCTCAAGTGGTCGAGGACTTTGATTAAATTAGCATAACGTTTTTGCCCATAAATTAGGCGGGTTAATTTGGGGTAACGATTTTCATTTTTCTGCTGGTATAATTTGTAGCGCTTGCCGTGCGGTCCCAGCCACTCGATGTATGTTCACGTTCAGCAAGAGATATCTCAGTTCTCGTCGGCGTTGCTTTTCGGAGGCTGCCGGACGACGTTGATTCCGTGGCGACATGCAATATATGGGGCAGCGAAACAAAGAACGGCCGGATCCAGACCAGACATTGTGTGCACCAGGCTACGGACGACACAGTCGACCGTACATAGAGCTCTCTGGAACTGGATGGCCACATGCTTGTCACTACAGATACTCTGAAACACGTCAAATGACCTTAAACTTGATTTTCACAAAGTCCAGAATGACAGTATCCATAATCAATAAGAAACAGATTGAAATTAAATTGAGCTTTTGGAGACGGTCAATAAACCCCTTAGGTATCGAATAGAGGGAAATGGGAACAGGAACCAAAATCGCTGCATGTTTGACTGCGCTGTTTAATTCACTGTAACCTTCCAACAGTTTTTCCTCCCTCTATCCCGTGTCTGTGATTAACCTGAAAATGTGCCCGTTTCCTGTGCTATATCCAGCCATGGGGGTGTTGACACCTACATCAGGCAATACAGGTGCATCTTTTTCCTTGTTTATTGCCTTGTCAGCTGTGCTCTTCGCTAGATTTCTGGGCAAACACTGTATGACTGTACAATACAGCGTCTTAACAACTTCCTGGATTTTGGGCTTTTTGTTTCCATTTACAATTCACTGAGAAAATAAAATTACATGTTAATCGCAGGACTAATTATGGCAAATTTTTACACCTGCTCACGTTATTTTATGCTATTATTATTATTATTATTATACATTATTATACATTATAGGCATAGGAAACCATATATTGAAGCCTGAAAGTTGTTGCAGGTCTAGATTCTTGAATTCTGACCCTGTCATTTCAGGTGAGCTGCTGTTTAAAAATATTAATATATTTATATATTATCAGTCACTTGATTACATTGAACAAACATAACATCCAAAACCGAATGATAGATACAGTCGTTATACTTAAACCCGAACTCATATCATCGATTAAACGTTCGAATCTGATAACAGAAGCACGTTTAATTGATTCCACAAAAGCTGCGGAGCTGTGTTACTTTTAGTAGATACAGCAGATTTGTAATTGTAATTGTAATTATTTCATAATAACCCGACTCATTGTCTGGATGCTTGACTGGGGTGTTATAAAAACTCCAGTCACTCCGCTTAATTGGGGCCCAGGTGCCGGCCAGTCGTCAGTGGTTGGCTTGGCCTGAGCTCCTCGCGATACGGTCGGCTTGGCCTGAGCTCCTCGCGATACGGTCGGGGGGGGCTCAGCCGTTTTACCCTCGCCTCCTTCTCCCCGCCAGATCGGCACCGATGGCCTGGACGGGGCTGTGGACAGTCTTGCTAGGGGCCTTGCTGTGGCCAGGAGAAGGATGGGCAAGCTCTGAAAGGAAGCCTGGAGCAGAAGATATGCCAGAAGTTCTCCAGCTTAAGGTAAGCCCGACATTCAGATCCGCCCACCAGCCAAAACCGACGCCATTAACCAGATTGAGTAATGAATTGCGCCGGATGCCTCGGTGCAGCCGTTGAGGGGGCAGAGTGGGAGGGTCTGCAATGAATCTCTCATTGGCTGTCATGTAAAAACTCATTTTCATTGGCTGACTGGTGTCTTGGAACGTGCCCCGTGACCATTAAGAAACACCGGGTGCAGGAATCCCTTAAAAGGGCGACGCCCACACGCACCACTATTTCCCCGGTGAATGCTTCCTCCTTGTGCCGGGTCCTACTTCCTCATTCACGGCGTGCAGACCTTCCAATCGATAACTCATCTCCAATAACACGCCCCAGTCGTTCGTTTGATGCATTCGGAGGGTTGGGGGGATGGTGGTTTGAAAAATACCCCCGTCTGGAGGGCGGAGCACAGAAGCGACAGCAGAGGGGTCCCGATGCAAAAATATAACTCGGGACTAATCAAACATCCGCCTGGGAGATTCCTGAAAAAACTCCCCATAGACACTAGAGATATTCCCCCCCCCTGCTCCGACCCCTAGCACTGTCACCCCTGTGTGTGTGTGTGTGTGTGTGTGTGCCAAGCAGAGCTGAGGGGTTTGCAAAAACACTCCCTAACTGTCATCTCCCAGTTCTTAATGCAATTAAGCCAGTGCGCTTACACCCGCGGGAGAGTCACGCAGGCTACGATCTACCAAGACGCTCCCTCCTCCTCTTCCTTTCTGGGGCGATTCTGTCCTCCGAAACTCTCCAGTGCAAACACAGCACCTGCCAGGCTTACAGAGAGAAGGAGGTAAAAAGAAGATAAAATAAATGAAAAGCCTGGTCCCTTTTTTCATTTTTTCGCGATTTTTACCACTGAGGGTGCAGAACGATAAGCTTCACTCGTCTACGTCGGACATATGGCGCCGCAAAGCAGGTTTAAGTGGGCCGTGTGTTTCGGTTGGGGGATTGGGAGGAATTATTTACAAATCAGATAAAATGACTGTTTTACCATTGCGGCCGTGGCTCTGGGTATTAGTGTGTTGCCACTCGTCAGCGTGCTTTAATCTCCCTGTTCAGAAGCAGGGCACACGCTGGCTGAGAGCGTCATGTTTCCTCATTTTTGCTACATACTTCTGTAAAATTACTTCACTTACCCAGTAATTGGTCATATTTAATCATGACCCCACTGCTAACTCCATGTGATCGGCGGGTATCTGAGATTACGGTTCAATAGCGTGTGTGTGCACCGGGCCCAGCTGATACGTTATCGATCCGATGTCCAACTTCATAATGCCCCCCCCCCGCTGGTATAAAGCGAGAGACCCCCGGAGACCGGGTTCGAAAGCCCCAGACGGAAGGGGACACGTCCTGCAGACTTGGGGACTTCAGAGTCGATGTAGACCGTACAGCAGTCAGTGAGGTGCGGAGAGGCCGCCTGGCACGTGCCAGCCTGGGCTGTGCGGTGATGCCGGCCGCCTAGCCGAGCGCCATCGCGTGCCAGCGCCAGTCTCCTCGGCGAAGTCAACCTGCCTGGTACATCGACGCGCCCTCAGGAGCCGGTGACCACGCTGACTGCCCGTGCTGTCCAAAGGAATGACCACCCCTGGGGTTCACTATGTAGCTACCATAGCGTACCCCTCAGGGGCCTGTTTCAGGAAGCAGGATTTCTTGCTTAGCTGGATAAGTTGTCAGATTTAAGGTGGTCTGGGCTAAATTAACTTTATCTTTATTCATTTATATTTACCCCAGACTACCTTAAATCCAACAAGTTATCCAGCTAAGCAAGAAACCCTGCTTTGTGGAACTGGCCCCAGGTGTAAACTACACATACACTGTCTATTATTATTATTATTATTATTATTATTATTATCAACAACTAGGCCTATATATTTACTTTCACGTATTTTGTCGTACTTGTTTGCAGTAATTAGGGTTCGATTTTTATCTCCTCGTTCTTCATTTTTAAATGTAACTCAGGTTCATATTCATTTGCCTCGGGGCGTAGATTCGCAATCACACCTGTCCACGTGGATCATTCCGTGCTTGTGGTTATGATGCTATTTTAGTGAATGCAGTTTTGCCGGCTGTTATAACTGTGTGGAAGACGGCGGGCGTCACGTCAGAGAAGAAAATAAATAGCAATAACACCTTTAATTAAACCCTCGCTTCTTGTCCACGACTTTGCGTTTGAGAAGTTAGCGTGGCATGCAGAGTAATTATAAAGGGCATTGCCGCGCACACCGGAACTGTCCTGTGCAATAAAAAGAATCCATTCCGATAGATCTGTTTATACTTCGCTAAGTTATTAAACCCATTACGAGAGTCCTGGGATAGAGCATCTTATTCTTGCAACATAAATGTTCAAATTCCACTCACTTTTATTTCAAATACCACTTGTGTTTGCCAGTCACAGGAACATATATTTGGGTCTGGTCCTTGGCTGTGACTCCAGTTTGTGGGTTCTGGGCCCATTTGCCAGCCTCCCAGCCCTCACAAAGGCAGCCCTGGCTGTTTGATGTTCGCTGTCTGTCTCTGCCAATGTAATGCGGCGGCGGCACGACTTTAAGCGCAACCTTTCAATCGTGACAATGTAGCGTTAATCCTTCCAAACATAACCCCCACCCCCCGAATCTATTCGGCACCCACCGTACGATTAAGCAGCAAATCACTGCAATCCTCAGAAGTCGCTATTAAAAAACCTGATTTCGGTAACGTTGGCGCTAGCTAGATGCACGCAAACAGGGGAAGCGTAATTAGTGCCGTAACCTCAGACTGTGCACGTGTTGACGTGTGCGTGCATGTGAAGGTGCGCCGCATGCTTGCTTCCGCGTTTGACCCCGTTGAACTTGACAGACCGGCATGACAGAAAACTTATCTTATGCATTCTTTTTTGCATTGCTGAAATTAATCATTTTTAACACGATTTCACCTGCCTGCTCTCTGTTTATTCCATTAAAATTGTGCTGACCGCGGTTTTACGAAATATCATCAGTCTTTGTGATTATTCCAATTACTTAAGAACTCATAAAATCGGCAGCTGTACAATACCAGCCTGTTTATGCATGAACTCTATATATTAGCTGCAGAGAGTTATAGGAAAATTATAAATCAGCCAACAGAGCTTGACTTTTAAGATGAAGCCGCACTACAGTACATGAATCCTAGCACCGAGGAGAAAAAAATTGCTAGGCTGTAATTTATTATGGAGTATATGACAATAGTTTGGCTTTATTTGCTAAGGACTGTCAGAAGAGAGGGCTATGTGCTCTGCTTATAGCTCCTACTTGTGAAAAATACTTACATCTATATACGGATTTGCATCCACTCAGAAGACAGTCTGGTAATTTAAAATGTTTATTGGGCTTATATTGCGATTCATACGGGTGACACAGTGTTATAAGCAGACCCAGGACAACTGTGTTGATTTATTACCTCATTCCAAGAGACGGGGTGGGTGGGGGGACAAGGTTCTTTCAATGTTTGTACCGTAGTTAAAATATACGAGAGCTGGTAGTAAGTGGTACAGGCGGATAGTTCAGGTCCAGAAAGTAAAAAATCCAGACTAGGATTTACTTTCAAACAACCAGTTGAGTATCTGTGACTGTGACTCTTTATGCGCAACTGGTCGGTTGAAACAAAACCTTGGTCTGGATTTTTACTTTCTGGGCCTGAAATATCCACCTCTGGCAAGTGGTAATATTGGGACGGGTCGGTGGGTGGTCTTCATGTGCGACGTGGTATGTCAGTCATGGCTGGTTTGTGACGAGGAAGCTTTAGAATGTAGGGACACGTTGAAGAACATTTCTGTCTAATTTTAGTTATGTTAATTCAGCTTTTGAGATTATGGCTCTGCTACCGTGAGACGGAGGTCGCAAAGGGCGACAGTTCCTCTCCCAGACGTGCGAACGTAAATCGAGCAAATCTTTCATGACAGGGTGGTGAGGTGCTAATGCCCACAGCTCATGTGCTCCACTTGTGACACTTAGAAGCGGATTCAAAGGTACAGCTGTCTTCGGCATGGATGTATTGTTGAAGTCAGATGACAACTTAAAGACCCGTCATTGGATATTGCCGTCTAACTAGTATAGCATGAATTACAGTAATATTATCGAATTCATTGCATTCTTTCATCGATCGATCCATCGATCCACCCACCATCCATCCATCCACTTATCCAGTGGTTATGTGGGGTCCCATTAATATAGACTTAGTTTGCGTTTCAGATTTACTTCCCCTAACTTCTATATTCAGAATGTCTTCTGCATCATGTGTCATCTGGTGGTTAATCCATCATTTCATGTGTCATTTGGTGGTTAATCTGGTGGTTCTTCCCCGTGCTTAAATTCATGCACCTTCAGCAGATTTATCAGTCCTAGACGCCCCAGAGCTTATTTATTATAAAATGGGCTCAGCAGTTGGAGATCCACTAGATATCGTAGCCCTGTAATGCTATCGTAGCCCTGTAATGGATGCCACTTAGAGCAGAGTTAAATTTGCGGTCGGAGTAGGGCAGATAAAGGATTTTATGTCCATTGTATTTGATGAAATGTGGCTTTTGTGGTCACATGGAATGGGTAAGGCCTTCTTAAACGATTCTAATGCCAATTTCTAGACAAGCTCAAGCTTTTTAGGGTTTTCAAAGATGAGCTTCATCCGAAAATATACTTTAGATAAGAAAAGAGTTTGTCTAGTCTTATGTCTTTCGGCAAACAAAATTTCATTACAGTTTCATCATCGAGGCATTATGAACAAAATACTCTACACAGCCAAGATAGCTGCTCCCATTTAAATTATATTACTCTGCAACTGTTTCTCTTTCAAATGCCTTTTTAATTTGACCCGATAAGCCCATTACTTGTTTGGATGGAGAGAAGAAAGGGAAAGGAGGAGGAAAAGAGTAAATAACGAAAAAGATGAGCGGAGCGGATAGAGGAAAATGAGTAGAAGAACGATCGCACCTCTCCCAAAACAAAGGTATTTGCCGGGATCATTTACTTTTAATAATAATAATAATAATTCACAATGAATGAATTCAAATGAATCACACACATATGTGATTGGCCCATGAACCGGTAGTCACTGCAAAGTTTGTGATGGGACTGACAGGAATATCCATGACAGTGAGTAAGCAATATAAAAATCATCCGTCACTGACTATCACTTGTGTGTATCCACAAGCATATTTAGGGTACGAGCCTCACTCTTCCCACCTTTCAACTCCCCCCGCACCCCCCTCCCCCTCAATACTACCCAACTCCCACCATACTCCCACCATACTCCCGCCATCCCCCAAAATTGTATGTGCTATCAATTTAAGAACTTTTAAATTTTTCAGTCCTCAGCTCCACGAGATGTCTGTTAAGTGGAGCAAAACAAAACCTTGCGTGTCATGTAATCATTTAAGGAATGAAATATAAGCATTTATGAGTCCAGTTGGGCGATAAATATTTCGAATCTTTCATCCGTAGCGTCTCCTATACTGAGACGTATGAGGATGAGCTGGCAATATTCATTTTGGTGTTCTGTGGATTAACATATGATTAGTGTGGAGACCAGATTTTTTTGGATTGTTTGATAAAGCTGGCTTGGTGATAAAAGAGAGCGGTTTTGAGCTTTTCCAAAGCAGCTGTTCCCGATCTTGCTTTGTAGGGTGTACTCCGCCAAAACGCCTTCTGTTATGTCGAGGATGAGGCCCTTCACCAGAGTGTTAGCCCTGAACATGTGGTCCATGCCAAAGGCCTGCCTTGCCCTCATGTTGAGCAACAATTAGCACTCCAATTACCATAATATCCCTAATATTATGGCCACGCACGTCAAATATAATCCCTATATTCGTGAAGCGTGTGTTTATAATAGATGTAGTATGTTTTTCTATTAGTTCATTATGCCACTAAGGATAACTTAAATCAGCAGTTTTTTTTTTTTATTTTCTTTTTTACAGAAGTATAATTTATGTAGGTCGTTAATTTCAGACTTGGACTATGATTAATTTTTCAAAGCCTATTTTGTTTTGGTTTGCTGAGTACTCATTATTAGCAGTTGTTGCCTGTTCAACAATAAATAGAATACTTTGCATTGTTTAATTTCATCTATCCATCTTACAGCCAATTACCCAATTTAGGATCACGGTGCGAGGGTGGTACATTTTTTGTATTTGTAAATACTTTCGATGCAAAGAAAAAACCGTCTTCATAAACACTAATAATTAAGGAGCAGCTTGTTGTGGGATGGATGTGATCAGCAAGGCAGGTCAGAGGTCAAGGGCAGCATTTACACGCAGACAAGGGCTCCCCCTGACCGTTGATGATTGCTGGTGTTTTTGCTCCTGGAGCCGCTGATCAGTCACCGTGGAAACGCAGCTGATCAGTCACCGTGGAAACGCAGCTGATCAGTCACCGTGGAAACGCAGCTGATCAGCCTAACCCGGACCCCTTCACGACTGTTCACAAGAGTGCGAGAATATGAAAATCCATAAAATACGTGTAACTGCCTCAAATGCTTTAATTAGTCGTGTACTCGCCCTGTGGTGGCTGTTTGTGGAGTTGCAATGTGATGAAAGACAATTTCAGCAGATAGAAAGAAAGAAAGAGAAAGAAAGAAAGAAAGAACTCCAAGACAGACCTAATTATAAAATGGGCACAGTGTATTCCTACAGTCGTTTTGTACACAGCCAGCAGATTATCAGCTGCATAATGCTAAATAACTCATCTGAAATGCATAATTTAATACCTCACAGTGCTCCTTTCATATTTTAGCCCCCAAAGTAATAGAATCCAAGCAACTCAAAGCATTACCACAGCGTCTCGCTGCGCCTCTGTAACTGTGGCTAATTTTCTAATATGTTTCTGTACCAGGATCGGCAGAAAGTTAGCAGGCGTGTTTTATTCGCAGGGAACTTTTCGCAGTGCGATACTGTGTAAATGTGAGGTAGCGCGAGTGTGTTTGTTTGTGTATGAAAGATAAGACGGAGGTCTATGGTCTGACGAGGGCCTGGGAGACGTCGCTGGTTTATCGGAATAAGTTGATATCAGCTGAAGAGATCAGGATGTGCTTCGGGGATGGACGGAATGTGAATGTTTGTGCTTTAGAAAGCCCGTCGGTGTTATAAAACACAACGGGGCGCGTTTTTACAAAAGCGTGTTATTACGCCTGGAGAGGCGAACAGCCTAGTGGGGTTTTCCTGTGAGTCTCTGAGGCTAATCTCAGGATCTGAAGAACTTAAGGACTCTTTAAGAAATTTACTTTGGAGGTGAAATAAGACGTAATTATGTCTTGTTTGTCATTTTTGTCGAAATTTCTGAATGCGTTAAGGTTTCGCCTTTTGAAATGTAATCCACTCACGCGCCCCCCCCCCCCCCCCCCCCCGCAGAACACCACCGGGGTGGGTTGGGTGGGTATTTTTTTTAAAAAAAAAAA
>JABFDZ020000052.1:3135447-3150569 GCA_019775955.2 Pollimyrus isidori
TGCCACGCCCCCTCGTTAACCTCATGTGGGATCCCCATGTGATCAGCTGTTTCTGGTTGTTGTCATTAGTCCTCTGATTAAGTCCGCGTTTCAGTTTGTTTACACAGTCCGGTCATTGGGTGCGTTTGGCTTGCTTACAGCTGGCTTAAAGCAACACATTCTGATCCTGACGCAAAGCATTATGGTTAGACGCATTGCGACCTCTTACCCAGCTGCGCAAACTGGAACCGCCTCCGTAACGACACACCTTTGCCCTTATTGGCTGAAGAGTTTAGTTACACGCATTACATTTGTATCCCAGGCAGTTACGATGCGTAATCTGCTATCTCTCCCGAATATCTGAGAACTGGTTTTCAGTTAGTTTACTTCTTAAAGTTTAAATAAATTACATAAATGCTCTAATAGTACACGTAAGTTAGTGTGCTGTATATGTATGTATGTGTGTGTGTGTGTGTGTGTGTATATATATCCATATATAGCTATATAGCCATATATAAGCCAGTGCATAAGGCATTTAATCAACTACACAATAGAAGTCGTGACGACATATAACATTAAAAAGTTCTCCCGTGACTCAGACCGGAATAAATAGTTCATTAATAGGTGGATGGATGGATCTCTGCTGATCTATCATATTATTTTCCAGGCTTAATGATCATAGTGATAATAATAAATATGGAAACACACACTAGCTTTGACAGCCATTAAAAGTTTGCCGAGACTGACATTGTTTTCAAGCTGCAGAACATCCAATCCTCCAAGTGGATAGATATGCAGATCAGACAGATGGAATATCTGATGTCAGTTGTCCTATAAACAGAAAACTCATCCTCACGCCAAGCGCTGCAGTAAAACTGCAGTCGTTCCGATGGGTAGTTTTTATGTAAGCTTTTGGCTGCTGGTTGCAGACGCGCTGACTGTATCTCACAGGTGGGTGGTATGTTCATCGGGGCCGGAACACAAACAGACCCAGCTGCAGACTAAATCTACTTCTGTCTCTTTTGGCTGCGGATAATGGCAGAGCCAGTTACTTTTGCTTAAAATACCCACACACAGCTACGACTGCTAATAATATCGCCAAAGCCACTTCATTACATATGTGCAGCAGTTCACCTGTGTGGGCCACTGCATGGTCAGCTTAGTCAGAAATATCATCGAAGGGTTAATGCGGTGAATTTGCATGCTTGTTGCCAAGACGACATCAAAAGCCTGGTCCCTATACTATCATGTACACACAGTTATATGGCATATACCTGCCTCTAAGGCAATGGATTTACCATATATCTATGTAAAACTAGTCAGAAATGTGCATATACACAATTATACGGTATAACAGTACAGACTCTTCTCTACTTACGAACGAGATACATTCGTAAGTCGTCATTAAACATAATTTTAAGGGTATATGCAAGTACAAAGAGCTAGGTTGCTGGGAGCTTCTGTGCGGCAAGAATAGCAGCCTGAAGGACTAGGTGGAATCGGCACGCAGAAGAAGAAAAATCGATGTTGCGGATATGAAACTGGAGTGCAATGAGCACAATTCGGACAACTGCAGTCCTCTTTGTTCGTACGTCTGAAAATTCATAAGTTGATAGTTCGTAAGTAGAGGAGCATCTGTATACCCTCCTACCAAGACACCACCGCTGTGCGCATGACTGCCTGAAAAGGTGCAGCTTAGCAGGAACCCCACCTGAAGACCCCTGTTTCAGAATGTGTTGTGTAGAAAAGTTGTTTCCCTTAAGAGCGATAATGAAGCGGTCGCATTGCCGATTAAATCTAGTCGGCTAATACGTAGCGACTAGCAAGAGCGGCGCTCAAGTGCAGAGCTTTTAATCTCACCGTGCCGACGAAGAGCCATCGCCAGGGAGGCGGCCCAGGGTTCGGGCTCGCTTTCACTAGACGGGGAAGCCTGCAGGGGGTCTCTGAACTGAAGCTACTGCCTACAGAGCCAAACCTAATCCACCGGAGAAGGACCTGACAGCCCAAAGAGAATGAACGCTCTTAATCACCAGGGGGTCAGTCAACAACAGAGCAATGGAGTCGCCGCAGTTAGTTACTGTGCCAGTTTTTTCCTTTTCATTTTAGATAACAATCAGTTGCGCCTCATGCAGGTGCACTTAGGCAGGCATGGATATGAGTCTTTCATCCATAAGTTCTGGGCTCCGGGGCTCTGATCGTCATTCTGGTTTGATGTCTTTTATATTCATAATATCCACCACAAATCGCTACCGTGCACTGTGGCCTCTATGCTCCAGGGGGCGACCACGTTTCCTTGGGAGATGTTTGCCACCATAAGCCCCTTTTGTTTGCAAGCAGCAGTTGACCCCGTGAAGCTTTTTACCGGGTCGTCGATAAATTGGAAATTCTGACACTCAAACAGATGACAGGGTGGCACGTGTTCGGGACTGAAAGGAAGGTCTTATGGGACGTCACAGTCCATCTCAGTCTGACTCGATTTGGAATCACAAAGGGCAAAAAAAAGATTGATCTCTCACAAAGCTTTTGCAATAATCACACAGATCGTCATGCGCCGCTGCACTAGCTGGTCTTAGGATACTTTGTACAGCGGGGTTAGGAATTAAAGTTTGGTTTGACATTTCTGAAATATATTTACTGAAGGTGATTATAGAAATAGGCGTAAGGCTTTAGAAATGCAAAAAAATCACACATAATTGTTGACAACAGAATAGTAAAGGACTGCAAAATATCGATAAAAATCATCATACAGGCAGAGAATGTCTCTGAATGTTTCCCAAAGATTTAGACAATAAAATCTCTGTGTGATACCAGTTTGGCCTGTGTCCCACATGGTCACCCTCATTAAGTTAATTATTCCCCATAGATTAACCGTATTAAATTACTTGCTGTTTGAAATAGATGTCTTGTCCCAGATAATAATACCCTTGTTTTGCGCCATTATCATTCGCAATAAACATCACTCTCTCTCAGAGAAAGCAGGAAGGTTGTGTTTTTTCTGTGCACATTCAAGGATACCGCAAGTAAACTACCTAGCAGGCAATCGCCAATAAAACTCGCTGTTGCATGAAATGCATACACGCACAGACAGGTTAATTGCTTACAATATTTCTCGTGTATGTTACTGGTCTGTTTACACAAAAAACACTGAGTTATACCATCCTTGATCTAGTACAAACAAATTCTTTTGATTTTCTGGTTCGGATGCGAAGGTCTTTCTCAAAACATGCGTTTCCAAGGAATTAGTCCAGTGAGAGCGGAAGTCAGCGCAACACTTTCTCTTGTTATCCTCGCATAAACAACCCTGCTTGGGGAGACCATCAAGCACCTTCATTTTCCCCAGTTTCCACTCTCTCATTTTTTTTTAATTCACGCATCAGTGGGGGAAACGGAGCTCTTTGAAAGCCATTGTTGTGTGTTTCATTTTGAGACCAGAGCAATGAGCTTCAACCGTTTGTGTCGGTGACTTGATTCCCAGTGTTTCGGGAGAAGCCCAGAAGCTTATTAAGATTTAAGGAATGAGAATCCAACCCGTTATAGAGCCCCAAAGACAAAAAAGGGTGGAGTCGATATCAGTCTTATTCCACCGCAAAGCAAACCATTTCTTGTCCTGGGAATCGGAGCTCAATTAGACCCCGAATGTGCAACCCTAAAACGCATCTACAAACAGATGGCCCAAGTATTCTCACTAAAGATAAAAAGCCGTACCCTGTCTCACTCTGAACACTCGAGACATTTTGTGCTTCGGCCGTTCCACCTGCTCAGAAAGGACAAGCTGGCACTGATTCCAGAAGCCTGGGGAACACCACGCCAAAGTCCAGAGATCCTGAATGTAAGCCGCATCACCCCTGGGGATCATATGGTACAAACACAGGGAGTTTAAAAAATAAACAATAACTATAGTGAGCATCGACATGAACCCCATCCCCGGGATTATGTCCTACACCTGGTGCCAGAACGAGTTGTTCTTTCCTTTGTGGGAAGGTCCATATTCAAGACAACAGACCTACATTATAAGCAACAGCTGTACTACACTATCCACCCATCCATCCATTTTCCAAACCACTTATCCTACTGGGTCGCGGAGGGTCCGGAGCCTATCCCGGAAGCAACAGGCACTAGGCAAGGAACAAACCTAGACGGGGAGCCAGCCCATCGCAGGTGTACTACACTAACCTGTTAAAAATGAAATCCATGTCAATACATCAGTGACAATCCGGAAACTCTTGCAGTACCCTCTTTATAGCTCTGGGCGGCCTCTCCACTTTACAAATCCTCCCGTTCGGTTTGTATGCAGCGCCATGTCTCGTTATTGAGCCGCTACGTTTTAATTTTGTTTTTTAGTTCTCTTAAAACGGCCGTATTGCCAGCATTAGGGCAGAGTTTCCTAAGCGATTCACAGTAAAGAACATCCCACACTGTAACTGGGAAGCAAACGCTGCACCTTATATAGGAAAGCGCTAGCAGACGAACGGCCTGTTGCTTTTCCGCAACGTTGTAATCTGAGCTGGGAGTGGATCCTCATTAAGGACCTTGCACCCTTGTAGCGGATCGCCGCTAAACAGACAGCAAAGCTCTGAGTGACTAGCTGGTTCACATCCTTTAGAACCATTTTCATGCACGGTGTATCATCCACATTGTTACTACAATAGGATTTGAGACACCTGGTACAAACTCAGCTCATTGTCGCAGGTTGCCATGCCAACAGGGACATCCGAGCTGGGAGGGGGGGGGTGCCCATGAAGTGGAACAACTTGAACTAGTTCAGCCTGGGACAGCTACACTATGATCGGAAGGATAGGCAGTTCAGGATTTGGACCCGACCCTATTCATGCCGTGCTGCAGTTTGCAGCCTTATTGGGGGGCCCTTTAAATAGCAATGACCAGGAGAAGAGAGTTTGCTGGTCTTAGGTGCAGGAGAACCGATGGTCTCTCCCTGGTTCTCTTCCTGCAGCGTTTAACGCCGCAGATATCCCACTTCACGCCTTATCCGCGATTGTTCTTTTTTGCCCTGTTAATGAAATGCCGTGCTCCCAGCCTGCGTCGACACTACTCCGAGTTGACTTTGTTTCCTGTGCCATCCATTATACGTTTCTTCGACTGCACTTCAAAACCAAGATGTGCTGGCCATGATGGCGCCGGGAGTACTTCCGTTTGTTAATGTCCTGGGCAGAGTGATTTTTCACAGACGTAGAGCAAATCGTTGTGATACAGATTACGTTGCCTCAGCCTCTAGCTGATCCATTCGCCTAAAGGTCTGGTGTAGTATATTTCATTAGAAAATTCAGTTGACTGAGGGTTATGCCTTAGTCATCTGAATATTTTAAGTAGTAAGATAAGACATGAAATGGAGAGCTTAAGTCAGGAGCTTGAAGTGTGATATAGATCATGATGAAGAATACAGGCAGGTATATTTAGAATACACCTGGTTTTAAAGCTGCATTCCAGGGAATAATGTTACTAATAAAATCAAATAGAATGCCTTTTCTAGTCCTGATTGTGATGTCTAGAGTATATGTGATTTATGTACTGACCTACGAAACGCTTGACCTTGAAGAAGAGACGCACAGCCTCACAATCGCTAATTCGGTGCCCTTAATTCCTTAACGCGAGTTAATTCCCGTCTCAGAGCAGCAGTGACGAAGAACGCGATTCGCGAACGCGGTGCAGTTACAAAGATGTTTTACAGAGCGGTAAAGCTTGTAAACTGCGCCGTTTGGTAGGAAACACGTACAGATGCAAACGGAAATGTATACATCGCTTCTTAATGCATGTGTGCATCTGAAGCCCGAAAGATAAACAACTTTAACGTTCAACTAATAGTCTCCCGAGGCTTGGAGTCTGAAAAGTACCACAGTTAGTACCCTTTAAGTGTAACGGCAGACACCTACTGGTTGAGAAGCAAAACCTTGGGGATTTAAAGTGCAAAGCCGATGAGGTTTACCGTGTTTTATTACCGCTCATTAACGTCTCAGATGAACGCGGAACGCCAGTGACCTCGTTCGATCTTCCGTGCGTTGGTACGCGTGCATGCGTGTGTCTGTGTACGCGCACCACTGCAGATTCGCGTGTAACCGCCTCCACAGAGTTGTGATTTCAAAGCCTAATCACATCGTGAAGGGCTTACTTATTAATGCAGAAGTGCTCTGTGAACTGCTGCATTAGACAAGTCCGCTTTTAATCCCCCGGTAATGTGGAAGGGGACACCTCGGGTTAAAAGGTGAACCGGCAAATTCTAGGTCCCTAACCTAAAGTTAAACATCTAAAAGGGAAGTTAATCATTTAACCTTTTTTTTTTTTTTGTAATCCAGATGTACAGCTCTCTCCTAAGTGGCAATTATTTGGTGTGATTATTGGCTAACCTAATACCTACAGTATTTAATGTGGAAGATGAAAAAGCAATCATTTGGGACATAATTATAATAATCATATCGAATATATTTGTTCTCAGTTTGTCTCCCTCTTCTCTCTTTCAATTATAAGGCAAATACAATATCCGCTCAAAAAAGAAAAAAAATGAACCTGGCGAAAAATAGTGAATCTCTGTGAACATTTTCACGAGGAGTGGTTTGTACTTTTTTTTGGCAGTTAAATCATGCATTAAATACTCCGTGTTGAATTCATCAATCAAATATGCGAGCGTACGGCTGGAAACGCCTGGAAACGCCTGGAAACGAGAGGTCGTTTGTAAGGTGGCCGCGTATCGAAGTCTCTTTGATAATTGCTTTTAAGGAGAATTCCACTTCCCTGTGCAGGAAACCCCAGTGGATCGGCGCTGTGGCTGTTGGGAAGGAGTCGCAATGACATGCAGCCCATCCCCCAACACGTTTATAGAACACGGAAGAAATAGACCAGCTACTCCCTGGGTGGGTGTAACTGATAGTCTTCCTCCAGTGTCTGGAGAGTGCTCCCCCTCATGTGCCTAACCCTAAACCGCACCCCTCCCTTCCCCGCCCGGCGCAATAAAACGGAATGAACGCAGGACTCAGCGAGCTAACTAGCCCGACGGTCCCGGAGGTGCTATCCAAGCCAGCCTCGGGTGAGTCAGCGATGATCCCGCCGCCCGCCAGTCATCCCGTCTCTCGGGTGAGGTGACGGGGGCGGTTCTAGCGCTCCTGGCCTGATGGTGCGGCGGTAAAGCGGAGAACGTGGGTGCGGATCGGCTCGGCCTAGCGGTGGATTCATTTTGAAAGAGAAGAAAAGCTTTGGCAGCAGTGAGGCAGTGTGTCAGTCCAGGTCCAGGCACTGCAATCTAGACTGACATACTGACATGCGATCTAGACTGATGAAACTCAGAGCCCCCACCCCCCCCCCCCCCAAACCTGGGCAAATTGTCTACTGACGGGGACCCATATTTCTTTAGAAAGTGATTAATGCAGCAGGAGGGACCAAACTGAAATTTTGATTGGGGGCTTAAAATTTTTTAGCCACACCTATAGTCAGCATCTATTAAAGATCTGCGTTCAACTTATATTTTTCCCCCCGAACGATATAAACACTTGATAGTAGTCATATTGTAATGGGAGAAATGTGGGACTTGCTGCACACTGCCTGAACGGTTAATTACGCTTAGCAGGTGTATAGCAGTGAAATAAGATTGATGGTTGCGGGGGTGTGCAATTAATTGAGAGCCATTATCAATAACTGCATAAAGTCATCCCTTAGATCTCCGTGATTTAATTAAGGACGACACAAGGATCAACAATGTTAATTACAGATTTACAAGCAAGTGAGGGCGTCAGAAATAAATGTCAACAGCTGGTAAGCCTCATTTATAACTGATTCCGAATCACACCGCAGAATAATTTTATTACCGCCGTGTTCCAGGTGTAAATGATCTGTATGAAACGTTTCACATCTCATTACCAAGTGATACATTGCATGAGTCTAAAATCTTTTAAAATAGACACAAAGTCGAAGTAATTAGATGGATGCAAGAATGGGAAGCCAGTTAGGCTTTAACTTCGCAGTGTCTGTGTGTGTTCTCCGTATATATTCCCCCTTTTCTTACGTCGCGTTAATGTTCCGCCGCGTGCTAATGCACATGCTTAATCAAACAGCCAGAATGGCGCACTGCACCAAATTACGCTGTTGTTTAATTCCAATTAAACTCATAGCTTGAACAAACTCATTTCCTACACCAATTACTTCTGAGAGGGTTGAGATGGTAACCTTTAAACAACCTTTTCGCCGCACAAATGCTAATGCTAATCTTCGATTTACAAATCTATTCAGTAGTCTGGCCATGATAGGCTGTAATGGGATGACGTCGTGGTCCCGAATCAATGGGGTTCCGCCGTCTGATTGCCGGTTAGCATTATTTACTTTGACAATTATAATATTGTGGCGCTGATGTCATAATGGTCCCATGGTAACCGTTGTATTACCTAATGGGGATTGTAGACTGAATATGCACATGTATATCTATAGCAAGGCCGCAGGAAGTTGAACGGGCTTATCTAGAATTAAGACTTTAAAAAGTCATTTTTTTTCTGGTCTTGTTTAAGTGAAGCCTTAAAGCTTTCAGTTTGATTGCTGTCAAGCTCAGATGATACATCTGGGTGGATATCGTTGAGCAGTAATCTTAGGTGGAGGAGCTTAAAGGAGAACTGTGAGAACTTCCACCGCATCATGTAGAGGCTGGGGTCACATGACCGGAACCCTGCTGGTGGGAACTGGGGCCCTGCTGTCTGTTCCGTCCTGTTTTGTGCCTCGATCCTGTGCCGGCTGGCGTTCTTTTGATCTTCGCCAAAGGTAGAATTCCCTCACGCGGCGCTTTGCGATGACTACAGGGGTGAATGGCTCAGGTCCAGAAAGTAAAAATCCGGAGCAGGATTTTGTTGCAACCATTCAGTGTCATTTACTCCTTATACTCAGCTGGTTGGTTGGAACAAAATCTTGGTCTGGATTTTTACTTTCTGGAGCGGAACTATCCATTTATGCCGTACTGTCATTATAAATGTGGGTGCTCATGTGGGGGAAAATGATCACATGACCATCTAGCTATCCAAAACCAGTGACGGCTACTGGAGCTGTACACCAGACCCCGTTACACCACCAGTTACTATGTAGTCGTGCTTTTATTTAGCATGAGCAGGAATTTGCATTAATGATTTTCTGAACATCTGAGGAGCTCATCCCAAGAGCGTGAGGCCTCTAAGGTGAATAAGGAGAGGTCAGTCAGCCGTATCTTCACCAGAGCGTGGATGATATCGCCGAACAGTTGAGGGACACTTCAGTAAACACAGTTTGTACCTGTGGCCCGTATGCACTGTCCTGGAATGTTTGTCTGGACAGAGGAAGATGGTGAAATAGGACACGATCTGGTTTTTGTAGATAATACATAACTCTGATGTATCTGAGAGGAGAGAGAGCATCAACGATCAAAGGCACTGTCTGAGATGGGATGATGCTGGATGACGATCACCATGGCGATGAAAAGTTCTATGTATTTTCTGCTGCGCTACTTATTCCGAAGTTTTCCAGACGGGTGTCTGGAACATGGAGAGTTTCCCAGTAGCCTACAGTTGGATTATGTCCTTTATTCAGCGGTGCAATAGGGACATGCATGCAAGGGCGTGTCTGTCGCGGACAGATGCAGCAGAATCACTCTTAGCGACTTCCTTAGGCTAGGAAACACCCTCCCGATTTTAGTGACCAATAGCAAACACTGGAATTCCAAGTCGTCGGGTTGTAAATCCCAAGGGCACCTAAGTGATAAAAAAACTCAGACAGTAGAGGTAAACATCGCACAGTTAAATAGTGGTTACTGTTGCGTACAAAACAAACAGCATAACTTACTTTGTGACACTCGTGCTGCACAATAACAGAACAGCTGTCTATAGCTTGTTTTCTCTGACAGCGGCGGTAAATCCATGTCACACGGGGACGCCGAAGATTGGATTGTCGATAACATAAAAAAAAATCGTAAAGGAAAACATTGGATTTAGCAATGGCCTCCACTGTGCCGAGATATTAGGTTCTGGGTGTGTGCAGGGTATTCTGAGAAAAAGTATACAATTCAATAACAAGGTGTAAATATCCTCGTCACCTGACTCTGCAGCCATTGTGTGGCCGTCTTAATAAACGAACAGCGGTCGTCATAGGTTAGCATTGGGTATAGGAAAGCTACGAGGCCGGTGGTCTAAATGTGCCCCCAGTACCCGAAAATTGTTTGTAACTGAAGTTAATGGGCCAGTTGTTTTGTGTAACAAACGCGACGCAGAGTAATGAGAAGCTGTAATTAACCTTTGCTAGCAGGTGGACGGATGGCTGTGTAAAGCCAGTGAACCTCCCGCCTCATTTGGCTCGATTTTTGGTTTTGCTTTAATTCCAAGGGTAGTTGCCAATTAATTCTCCCAGTAATTACGAGCAAAGTGAGGTGATGGCATAATTTCCTTTGCAGTGATTATATCGGGCAATATTAATGCAAGTAATTACCTCGCTGTCCAAAGTTTCTTTTCTTTGAATTTAATTGGGTTTGACCAGAGGGAAATCTGGGAAAAGCTAGTCTGTCTGCTTTTACGATATTAAATAGTGACGGTAATGCTCTCTATCACTATAAAGTCAGCCGTTGTACAGAAGACGGAGGTGGAGGCTTCGACATTTGCAGCATCAGGAAAATGGGGTTCAGGTTATGAAATTCTGAGATTTGACTGGCACTGTATAGTGTTTTTGGCTGGAAACAGGAAACTTGATTAGCTTATTTGATATGATTCATATTAGGTGCATGGCTTCATGCAGAAGTTCCAGCGCTGACTCAAACGTGATTCAAGCGTCACTCGAATGCGACTCAACCATGACTCAAATATTAGTCAAGTGTGACTCTGCTTTAACATATTTTGTACAAAGTGGTTAGGTGCTGGCCACACTCTTATCACTGCACTGAGAGTCATATTTGAATGTATAATGAAGGGTTTTCTTTTTTTATAGATGTACTTGTAATATTGCAATACATACAAAAGAGCTTTTGATTACTTTTCACTGAAGGCTTTTGCTAGCGTAACAAAATGTGTTTGTACAAAAACAAAGTAAATACACTTCTAAAATTCTGCTGGGGCTTCATTCTTTCCTATTACCTTCCCCGAAGCCTCAATTACCGGGAACGGCCAGCCGTGTGTTTGTGTCGGGAATTTTAATTTACCCACTGAAACTACAAATGACTTTTCTTAACGTACCAATTCACAACTTGATTTACTGAAGGCCACCAATGCTGCAGAGGACGGGTGAGGATGTCGATAACTCCGAGTCTGAGAACTCAGGAAGTGGGAATGTCGCATTAAGGGTTAAAGTGGGACCTATAGCACGTTGTGACGTCATCTCCGTGTTTGTTTCAGCATTAGACGACTGCTTTGATGCTGAACCGAAGTGCGAGTGTTGTGTTTTGTGTTTTCATCATTTGTTTTGATCTTTCCACTGAAAATGTGATGAATTACTTGGCCGTGCAGGGATCCCTAGATCAAAAATATTAAGATCTCAAAAGCTTTTTACTTTATTTCCGATATGTTGTTGAGTTCTTTTGGGTTTTAGTGCTGCTGTCGGGGACGACGTGCGCGTTGTCAGCATACGGCCGCTGTGATCTTTGAAGCATCCGTTGGAGTGAAGGCCGTCCGCGCTTCCCTTATGCGGCGGTACTGAGGAGCGGTCCGGTGTTCCATCGCGCTCCGAATGACTGAGGGACCTCTGCAGCATCAAAAGAAAGAGAGGGATCAGATAGCGGGGTCGCCCGTTTCAGTCCGGGTCGTGGGTTTAGGGGAGTGCGTGATGAGTATTTCCTCGTGGACGGGGGTGGTCGTCGAGAAGATGCCATTGCCGCTCGCCAACACCGAGGCAGCTTTGTGGAATCGGTGAATCTGAGTGACCGCTGGCGAGCGTGTTCCGATCTCACATAGTTCTTTAGGTTGTTCGTCAGCAGAGGTAGAACTTTCAGGTCCAGAAAGTAAAGATCCAGTCCGAGGTTTTGTTTCAGCCAACCAGATGAGTTACTCTGTGACTGTGACTCTTTATGCTCGTGTGGTCGGCTGAAACACAATCTCGGTCTGGATTCTCACTTTCCGGATCTGAGATTTCCTCCACTGTCTGTAACGCTGGTGCCTGTTTCGGAATGCTGACACTGGCTGTCGTTCCGGTGACTTTGCAGAAATATCTCAGATGGAACACGGCATGTTTAGTGCTGTTGCAATGGTTTATGTTTGTAGTAGAACAAACAGTCAGTTTTTGGTCAGAGTCCTGACAACATTGTAACTCTCAAAGGTTCAAAACACCATATTAACCTACTGAGTGTGATGTTAAATTAACAGATTTTTCCTACAGCAGACTGATACCTGAGGGATGAGTTGTATGAATCAGTCTGAACTGACATGAAGAAGAATTCATGCAGGTGTATTTTAAAACATGGACATCAGATTTTAGATAATTGTGTAATTCACTGTGGCGCTTACAACTCGATATTGATGGTAGGCATCAAGTAATTTATAAAAGATTTGAAGTTGAAGCATCATTACCTTGTCATTAGCTGCAGGGGGCATAGTGGTTAAGAAATAGAACTGATGGTTTAAGGTCAAAATCACAAGATTTTTGTTTGGTATTATGTCTTTGAGAAGGTCAATCTAAACTCAGTACCTCATTAGACACCAAGTTCTATAAAGGCGTTACACTGTTATCTGAAACAACAGCAAAACTAAATAACAAAATGTACAATGTTTTGTTTTGATAGAATATGAATGTTTGAGATAGTGACCTCAGAACTGGTAATGATCTCATTTGATTTCGGGTCTGAATCTTTATACCAAAAATGCAGATATCGTACTTGTGGTCTTGGCATGGCCCTGCTTTGAAGCTTGACTTCCAAGAACGAACTTGGGGTGCAGTCGTGGGATTGGTCTCGTTCTTTGAGGATGCAACCGATCTATTTTGGTATTTGGGGGCGGGGCAAGAGCAACATCCGGGGATTTTTACTGTCTTCTATCATTCTGTTCTTTAGTATTAGTCTTTGGCGACAGACGACTAAATAGAACTGGCATGCAAGAACACAAGTACGGCGAAGTACGCACATTGAGAAACACCCCTGGTGTCCAACAGCTTACTTTGCACAATGCCAGTCAAGCCATTAGACAAGAGGGCAGTTGTGTAGGGTGCAGTCTTCTGGGGGGGGGGGGGTGCTGTTTTTAAGCCAGTCAGTCAGTCCCCAGCAGGCACTGAATCCCATCCAGCGTGTCGCATGGGTTTGGACCATCGCTGCTCACACCGCTCTGATGATCAGCGCAGTTGCTTTTTTTTCCACGCATTTCTGTTCTGTTTTCTGGACCAGAATCGCATATATGTTGCAGCAGATCCAAGCCTAATTCCTGCACCGCAGAGATAATGAAACAAACGATTCGTGATACGTGCACCCCCCCGTGCCCCCCCAGCCCGGGGCCGCCTCCTGCCTCCGACATTAACGAGTGAAATAAAAATGGCACAGCGTACGACGACGGCAGGCAACAATTAAAACCAAGATTGATCGCGGGCCGCTGAACAAAGTGGAATTGAAGCCTGTTTGCTTCAGTTGTAAATTAAAGCAAGCAGGCATGACAAGAGGCAGGAGTCCAAATGCATCAGCAGGTGCACAGACATCTGGGAAATTCTCCCCGGGTCAAGACGAGGCTCCCCGCGATGTGAATTATTTACCGGTGGGTAGCTTTCTCTGCCAGGAGACTGCTGTGAAGTTTCGGGGATCAGGTCAGAACAAATATCACCACAGGATAGTAAAAGCCGAAACTGACATTGTACGCAGGTATCCGCAAGAGAAATAGTTTTTAAATCTGTACTTTTTTATTTATTTCTTTTTTATTTGATCATTTGAGGTTGCTGATTGCATTAACCAAGAAGGTACCAGAAAGTCGGAAAAGGAATATAGCTTCGTGGTCGAACATGGATGCACACACCTGTGCTTTATGGGAATTTAAAAAAATTCACTATATTTAGAGTTACGTTTATTATGCGGCGAAGTGACTGCTTTCTGGCAGCCGTGCAACTCCCACATACACCTTGGTGACGGCGCAGGCTGCTCCCCTCAGCAGCTGCCAAGACACAAGCAACAACAATCCGGCTCAGATCTGCGCAGTGCAGGAATTGCGCTGGGGGTCCGTCGCAGCAGATATGTGACTTTGGTTCAAATCAACATGTGGAAATAAACAAGCATAAATATATCATAAAATTAACAAATGGGATATATGTATGTAAAATGGGAATGCGTAACACCACATTGAACATTTTTTGTCGTGATTTTTAAGCAGAACATTGAAACTGTAATCAAACACGGCGTATCGTTAGTAGGACTGGATACAGTCACAGGTAATTGAATCCTTTGTAAGTTTCTAAAAGGGTATTCTTACGCTAATTCCTTTGAAATTGTTTCAGTGGAGTTTTTCTGAAACTTTTTTGTGCAGCTGCCTTTGATCCTATCCTGGCGCAAGCTTTTGAAGAGCAGCCAGATGTGCGTTGGGCAGCGATTGCCCGCTCCGTGCGTCCTGTCCGACCAGGTCACCTCGTTCTGAAGGTCCGGCTACTTTTCTCCAATGCGGGCCCCTGGTGCTCTTAATCACTCATTGCAGCGGGCGAGGGGATCGTCCACCGGGTCTCGCTCCCGGACGACTCCTGTGCCGTTACCTCGAGTAGGGAACACTGCTCCAAACGCTGCAGGTTAGATTTCACAGGTGTAGGCAGATTCAGGCAAGTCTTGATGAGGAATGTATTCATCTCATTGGGAGGGACTCTCGCTTAGATTTGTTTTTTAAAGACTGCCTTAATAATACAATCATAATTTACTTTATTGGCCAGGTCCGCCAGCATGCATTGGGAATTTGCCTTTGCAGTATTGATGTATCCAAGGAACATAAATTAAGAAAAATATAAAATAGAATAAATTTGAGTAATGCTGCAGAATAGTCAGTAAAGAGATTACACCCCAGATGAGACTCAAACAGTCCCTGTTTTAGGAGGCCAGTGCCTTATCTATTAGGCCACTGGGCTACGTATAGATATGGAGGTATAATATGGGATGTACAAGACATGTATTCCTTAATAAGTAGTTTGGATTCATTCTGGGGGGGGGGGGGGGGGGGGGGGGGGGGGGGGGGGGGGGGGGGGGGGGGGGGGGGGGGGGG
>JABFDZ020000052.1:3173569-3193382 GCA_019775955.2 Pollimyrus isidori
CGCGCTAACTACGCAACCCCCATGCCGCCCCCCCCCCCCCCACACACACACACACACAGCCAAATGTTTGGCTCTTCTGCTTCACGAAATTTGTACGAATGCCTGAGATGAAAAAGAGATGTCCATTAGGCAAGCCCTCTAGAATCATATTAAAATGCTAATTTAGTCTACAAAATATATTTCTCTCATTTATTTGGCCTATTTATGTGGGCCAGACCCTCAAGAACTCAATACTGTACTTAGGGAGTGTTTCTTAGAGTATAGATAAGTCGATTTGTTTAATAAAGTGCACATGGACCGTTAGTGCACTATAGTGCAAGCCCGGCGTGGTTGATGTCCTCAGTGGGACTCGTGGTAATTCGGTAACCTATTTCTGTCAGCTGTTTATGCGAGGAATGCATTACTCCATGCTAAAAGGAGCCCGTGTATGTTTGGAGCACACCATTTGCACTTGGCCGCACTAAGCATGCATGTAGATGGCACGGAATCACTGTCACATGTCTAGATCTGCTCCCATGACAACGGCACAAACACTATGGCTATTGCAGGTAGAACGGCAGAATTTTCTCGAATATATCATTTCAGTGATGCATTATTTCTTGAGATGCATTATTTAGCCTTGCAGTGCTTGTGAGAGTTTTCTCCATTTCATAACTATAGCAGCAGTTGTTAATCAGTATTATACATTTTAAATGGCATAGATATTTATTTACATAACATTAAATAAACATAATAATTATGTATAAACAAAATATAACTGCTTGGAAAGTTAAATTTGAATTACTATTACCTGATCAAAATAGGATTTTTTTTTTTTTTGCTACTGAAATTAATGCACAAAGTTGTCTAGACTTGGCATATACAGTTACCTGGTGTAATGGAAAAATTTTCCGCAGAATTCTCAAGCTATTGCGTTGGCATCTTTACTCAAATAAGCATTCTTGCATTATCGATTAATTTTAATTCCTTTAAGAAGAATATAAAATGATCAGTAATTTTCCTAATAGAATGGAATGTTCAAAGTAACAGGCTGATTGCTCCTAACTATCTGGAAAGAAAATCAATAACTCCTGATTATATCATTTGTGGGCTTTGTGTAATCATCTTGAGAACATCATCTAGGGATCTGGAAGATTTTCTCAAACAATATAAAGGATTGCGTTAGACAATTTCCACTTAAGTTTCTGAACCCATATTTGGCGTGAATTTGTGTGAAAGTTTCTTCCCAGAGTGTAACTTTTCAAAAAATGTACGCCGAAAACTTTGCTGTACGTGACAAATTTTACTACACATATCTTTTGCATGTATGCATCTACTGTATGCAAGATATAAATTATATTAAAAATAACATCAAATAATTAGAATTTTTAGATGAAGAAAATGTATATCCTGCGAACAAAAGTATTATGGACAGTTGATATAAATGTAGCAAGCAATGTAGCAAGCAAAGTGGTCAATATGGCTTGTAATATGTTCTATATTTTTAATAATCTAATAGTTGCTTAATAAGCATGAATATAAAATTGCTTATATTTGTGTTACCTTGAATCTGGCTTGCAGGAACACTGGCAGTGGTCTTCACCATTTTGCCATCACATTCTGTCTCTTTCATTTTTGCTTATGCTAACAATGGATGTTTGCTGTTTAATGGATGATGTTTACTTTCGTAACCTTGTCAAGAAAATTAGGAAGGAAAGGTTGAACTGCAGACTCACACAGGGTTGCCAACTTGGATCAGCTGGTTGGAGTGAGATTTCCAATGGGTGTGAATTATGGGGGGATGAGGGGGGATAACCCCCCACCACAATCAAAACCAGCTAATAAAATCTCCGGAACCCCCTTAAATGGATAGAAAGACCTCAGCATCTCCAAAGCTCAAACCAAAGTTATGCCCTTGATTCGAGAGACAAATTTACATGTATGTAAGAATTTTATTACCTTATAAATAACCGCAAACTACCTCGCTTTTTTGCTTTTGATGTAGTTAATTTTAGGTTTATAATGGAATAATATAGGTTTGCTGTAGGATTTGTTACGTGAGAGTGAGATTCTAAAAGAGTCTGTGTCACGCCAGATGCGTGAGACTTGGCAGTCGTCTCACCCTGCGCAAGAAGGGCAGGCCCCATGCCTCCCCAAGATCTCCATCGAGAGTCTGCAATCCTTTCCTCTGGCATCGTCACCTCTGGTGCCGGCAATAAGCGCCCCCATACTGGGCGGCTGGCACTCATCTCGCAGGGTAGCGGGGTGCGGCTACATGATCCGACCCGGCCCGGTACCTCTGCTTCCCTGCCTTGTCGGGGGGGGATTCAAGTTTTACAGACGGGCAGATTAAGCTGGTGCAAGAAAAAAACTGCAGTTCTCTATAATACGCATGTGCTTTTTTATTTCCAATGCCGTTATTTAATATGTGCAATGCACGTGGTACTGCGGAAGTTTTTGGAGATATCCATTATTTATAATGATTAAAACAGCGCATTCGTAGACATTTAAGATGTCCCCGCTGCATCTCCTACGCATTTTGCTTCATGTCGTATTAAAACGCTGTGAAACTCTGCCGAGACTGGTCCTCTTCCTCCCTCCTTCAAGCCGTAGTGGTGATGCTTGAGCAGTAGCCTACCCATCATAAATCTCCGTCAACCGCAGATGATGTCCGCTCGTTTTATAACAGGAGCGCTTTTCGTCACCATTCACGGGAAATAAATGCGCTAATCGGAGCATACGGCGGGTCTGCGGAACACCCGAGAAACCGAACACTACTCACACCTCGTCCCAGTCAGCAACAGCGCTCGTTAGCACCCATAAAAACGACTGTATTTATCTATGACGCTGCTAGTGAAAGACATTTATTAATTAATCCCGCAACACTCGATTGGGACCGGTGTTGCCATTACCGGGCGCAAATATGTTGCAGATCCCTTATTAAGTCAAATATCAGTGGCGATGTTTGTACAATATACAACTTTAGATCCAATACTTAAACGTAAGTGAGGTAACTTTGTATTCTGTTATTTACCAATTCTTTTGGGAAGCAGGCTAACAGCCTCGTAATTACAGTGTGTCCTGCAGGGTGCGGTGTCTTATTCCCTCTGTCGTTTCTGTTGGGTTTTGGGGTAATAAAACACTTTGATCGCGGTCCGCTTGTTAGGTTCGGCACTCGCCTCGCAGCTTTGCACTAGAAAATACATTCGCCTTTGATTCCGTTCCCCCGCGAAGCGCATTTTCATGATCTGAATGAGACACTTGCTAGGCTTTGATTTTCCTCCCGTTATGATCGCTGCAATCCCAGCCTGGCATGTGGTCGTCATGCACTTCTCTGTATGGATGTCGGCTCTGACTAGGCAGCGATGAGCACAACCCAGCGGGGCACCAATATCTGCTTTGGTTCTGTTTTTCCCAGTCTAATCTAATTTCCTTAGTACATTCTGTGCTTCGATTTCTAACAGAATGACTTCTTTTGCTAGGTTTGTAGCCTTAAAATGCGAAAGTGATCATTAATATATCAGAAACTTAGCAACCCTGTCTTGTGTGCTTTCTCGCGTTACAAAGTACGTAATGAAAGGCAAAAGCCCCTCGTTTAACGTCACTGATTATTTCTTTGAAATCTCAAGAGGTGGAAAGAGTTCTGGTGTCTTTGAACTGGTATCTTTGTTCTATAGATTTTACGGCATTAATAGGCGTAACAGACCCCTGAGCTGGGAGGCTATCCCTGCAAGCAAGGAGCACAATTAAGGCAAGGAAACTAACGAAAGTTATTGACGTTGCCGTAATTAATGGATAATATATTAAGCTTTATCTTAAGGGGCGGTGGTTCTGATTCTGCCGCTAAATAATATGCAAAAATCTTCAAGTACTTGCTGGCCGTACTTGGACCTTGAAAATAAACAGACAAGGAGATAAATTAATTAAAAGACGATCTGGCTGCGGCCTAGTATTGAACTGCTATGTGATTTTAATTATCGAATTACCAGATTGATTACCAATAGGTCTGTACCCTGAGCTAAGGGACGGTTTTAGCTGTAAATATTTGACCGTCCATTATAACCTCTGTGGATATATTCATTGAGAGCATTTGTAACAGTCAGGTTAATGGTGTCAGTTTTTAATAACACAAAGCCTAAATATGCAACGGCTGTTCCCCCCTTTTCTCTTGTTTCAGTAAACATTTCTTTAACCCTCAGGCTGGCAATTAATCGCATTAGCTGGCCCTTTTGCCCCTCTCGCGTTAATGCCCTCCTCTGGGACTCTGGGAGTCGTGTGCAGATCCTGGCACCACTCTCGCTAAGAGGGGCCTAAAAAGATCTGGGCGTCTTGCTGCCTGAAGTGAGGCCCGAAAGCAGGATGAAGCAGGAAGGCTGAGGAAGGACGATGGTTACTTGATGGTTACGGGCTCTTTTCAGGAGCAGAATCCCCGATTGACTGCTATTCATGGATTTATGCTACGTCTGTTGACAGACAGATTCTGACTATACAAACTGGAAAAATCAATCCATCCATCCGTAACCTTTTATGCGGGTAAATGGCCAGAGAGATTCTGAAGTCTGTCCCATAGCACACAATCTGGGTGCCAGACCATCACAGAACACACACACACACACACAGAGGTGGCAATTTCAGGTCCAGAGAGTAAAAATCCAGACCATGATTTTGTTTCAGCCAAGCAGTTGAGTTCTCTGTGACTGCGACTCTTTATGCTCAACTGGGTGGTTGAAAGTAAAGCACGGTGTGGATTTTTATTTTCTGGACCTGAAATTTCCACCTCTGCACACATACAGCCACACACAAACAATCATGCACTAATGCAACTCGAGAGACCCCACTTTTCCACGCCACATGTTCTGTGACCCTGGCAGCATCTGGAGTACCCAGAGGAGATGCAAGCGGATCCAATAAAACATGCAAGTTCCACACCCATAGAACCAGGAGCGCATAAAAAACAACAGTTTGTGCTAAACAGCTCATTTTAAGCCTAATTTTTTTTTACCATCGAAAAGCATTTAGAACGTGGTGTTTTTGGTTTTCTGAGCACTTATAGGATGATGACAGAGCCCATGACATCATCGTGTGTCTAACCGCAGCATCTACAGTCTACATGTTACGGGGAAAAATGCACCGAGCATCTCACCCAAAGAGATGCAGTCGCATTACATGCGACAAAAAAACTTCAGTTCCGAAACAGGGAATTACCACAATTGAGCAGTTTATTTCTTCTCTTTTTTTTTGGCTGTCTAGCGACATTGTAATAACATAACTTTGCCAATACGGTGAGGGTGTCTTGTCGCCCACGCGAGATATTTCCCAGAATCCTCTCCTCCACCGAATCTCCCTTACCATTCCAAAAGCCGGCCTCTGTCTTGGCTCTGTCTGCATAATCCTTTGTGTTACTTTTTTGAAAGGAGTTAAGTTGGAGGTGTGCGAGTGTGCCGATTGTGTGACGTGTAGTTACCATTAAAAAAGTTTTTTAAAAAAAAAAAAACGTGTGCTGAACAGCGGGGAGAGGAATGTGAGAAACAGTTGGCATGGTCTCACCTAGCGAGCGGCGGAGTGACTCCACATTAGGTCTTATTTTAGACCGGCATGATTTTAGGCGACCGTGGCTCCGGCAGAGCTGGAGAAAGAGGACCCAGCATGAAGGCACGCTTCCCCCTCCACGTGTTAATGAGACTTTCGTAAACATGGTTTCCAACCCTAAGGGCTTTTAAGCTTGTTTTGTGAACTTGGGTAGTTTGCGGTCCCCCCCCCCGCATGGAGCTCCTCTGCGCCCGCCGAGATCCGGGAGAGATCGCCCGCCTCGTTACAAACGAGCTTACGACCAAGAAATTAGAGCATAGATCATTTTGTTGTGGTGGGGCGATTCGTCCCGATTCCCAAAATATTTACTCTTGTGTGGCTCCCCTTGCAGACGATTGATTACCGTGTTTAGAGCCGGGCTGCGGAGTGTTCGGGCCAAATAGTCTCTTTCTCCATCTGAGATCTCCATTACTGCTGAACACGCCGGTCTGCTCGGCGGCGTCGGCCCGCCGACGGAAACGCCCACCGCGGGGCGCCCGGCGCCTGGCACACCTGGACCTCTTTCAGTCGAGTGAGCATGAGTAGCTGTGGTTTGAAGCCCGGCGTACCCAGGGTCGTGAAAAGAAACCTACTGATGGAGCGACGGACCAGCATTGCGCCGCCGTCTGTTTGCGTCGAGCGAGCCCAGTTTATGAGACGTGTGACGTTTCAAGAGATTTTCATTCTCCTCCCATCCATATACACCGGACTGCACTCTACCTTTTTAGAGGCCCTAGACAAATCTCTACCTCGGAGGCCCCCCTACGGAGCAACCGGATGATAATTTCAAGGTTGTTCGGTTGCCCTCAGCAACCGCCCGTTCCGCCTGTAGTTAGAGCTGGCCGTGTTTCTGCCTGCACGTAAATATTTTAATTTGACATATATGTTTATAGGTTTAGGTAGCTGCCTACTTTCCCTATGCTTGTATACGGCCTCGCATATACATCAAGGATGAAACAGTGTCTCTCTGTGCCCCGCGATGCAACATTTGCTAGACAACATAGCGCAACATACTACGTTAACACAGTGGCTCTACAACACATATCGTACATGCTGTAATCGCCTTATCTGCTAAAACGTTTCGAAATGATCTTCCGTCATGTCATCGCCGAAATACCTGTAAGAGGTCCTCAAGGTCGGCCAGGTGGGATGGTGAAAGGGTGGGGATTTGAACCCAGTCGGCGTAGGTACGGGTTCAGTCGAGACAGCAGGAAGTGGATAAAGGAAGGGAACGGCTTTGGAAGATGACTGGGGGCTAGAGAAAAGGAGGAGCGGCAGTTTTCCCAGTCATCTGACCTTCCCCCCCGCTGAGGGCCCCATCCACTCAGCTGGCAACATCTAATAATAATGGACAGATACAATTATCCGTGCTGCTCAGAGCCCGTGCGGAGCCCTAGGCGAGGGTTGCGGGTGGGGGAGGGGGGCACCGGCAATGAAAATTCCCTGGGGAGGCAAAGCCAGCGCCCCCCCCCCTCCCCCAGGTGGCTGGCTGTATCACCTAATGGCTTAGGCTGGCACTGACATGTCCTAAAAGCACAAGCTACCATACGTACTGTACAGTGTGTCCTTGATGATCCTGAAGGTCGCGCTCCCACATCTCCTGACGTAGCTGTCCCGAAAAGCTGGAAGTGCCGTCTTGCAGCACGGAGCGCCCCCTGGAGGGCTCTGCGGTCCTGCACACGGCTGTTCCCCAACCAGGAAGTAACGTTCTGAGTCAGGGTGCCCCCCTTAGCGCCCGTAGGATCGTTGGGGAGACCGTGAACCTCCTCAGCTGTCACTGATGGTTCAGGCACTGCTTAGGATGAAGACAGTGGAGAGAAAAAAGCGTCTGGGGCTGAAGGTCACCTAGCTAACCTCCCCCCACAGCCAAAGCCGCCCCCCTATCAATGAGTCGGGCAGATTGTGATGATGTCACCTGTGATGATGTCACAGTTCGCAAGCCGCTCCTGCTCGTCACGCTTCCGCTCACCGCCGTTTGAGGACGTCGCATGCCCTCCCATCTAGCTAGCCTGCCGCATGGCTTCCTTCCCCAAAAGCGATCAATTTCTCCTTAAAAACCACCACCATTCATGCCAGGAGAGAATTCTACAAAGGAACCTCTGACTCGGCTGACAATGATGTACGCGGATGTAAATTAAATTACAATATGGCCAATTAAGTGCTACATGAGCTCTGCGTCCGTCTAATTCCCCTTAAACCATGCGTTTAGCTGCCTAAGAGGGCTGGGGAATAGGGCTCCCCAGGGCAGGGCCTCGGAAGCAGCAAGGCCCTGAGTCGATAACGACGGCCCGTCCCACAGCTTAACACTTCAGATCTGCCTGAACGGCCCTACTGTTCCTAGAGCCAAAAAGGACTAGTGGGGGGGGGGGCTATCCGCAGATGTTCCCGGGGGGGGGTGTCAATGGCAGCCTTTCCAATGCAAAGTGTCAGAGTGGCTGAGTCACGGTCAGTCCTCGCTCCTCCTAAACTATTCTGCCACGCCCACAATTAGCCGCGTCGATCTTTTTATTTTCCTCTTCTATCACTGGAATTTTTGAGCTACGATAGGAAGCTAATGTTCGAGGCCCTGGGGCTGGACCCCAGCTCCCAGTCACCAGGCATTGTGAACATTTTACCAGGGATCCTGTGGGTTAGCGGGCGAAATTGATCGTGGGCGACTCAACCCCACTAAGATAAATTTATCGTAGGGGACCCCAGGTCTGATTTTTAATCCCTGTCCAGCCCTGCTACTCACCATCTAGGCTACTTCAGTAAAAAATGTAATCTGACGTGTAATCTGACGTGTAATCTGAAGTGTAATCTGAAGTAAACTGACGTGTAATCTGAAGTAATCTGACGTGCAGTTTTTCCATACAAAGTGTTCTAGTGTTTTTTTTTTTTCGCTCTCACCCTTTGTCTGAATCACCTGCCTCGGGCCAGCGGGCGAGCTCAATTTCCAGCCCTGCCCTTTACTCTGAAAATTGCACCAGGGGGTGCTGGATAAATGGCTGACCGTGCGCTCAGACCCAAAGCTTTACTCCCACCTGTGTATGAGTCCGTGCGTCTCATAGGAGAGCAAGGTCGTCTGTCCGGAAACCAAAGCATTCCTATGCAGCTGTAGCCGTGTTTGCAGACGTGGCAAATAAAGTATCCTTGTTTTTATTATTAAAAATGTAGTGCACTGCCTGCCGCGAGCAAAGGGGGGATTGGGGGCTGTTGTCCACTATTGAGGAAGAGTCTGAATCATATTCAGTTGTAGGGATCTGTTTGTTGGGTTTGTATGAAAGAGGAAGTGGGGTCGTCTCTCAGCAAGGAATATCAGCCTTCCGCGGCATTAAAATACCAGAAACTCTGGCTGTGCAAAAGCTGAAATTTCACTTCAGACAACCTTAGCCAGGCATAGCCTGCACGCCGGCTGATTCTCAGAAGGTAATCCTCGTGTCGGTCACACATCCAGGGATGATGCGATGCTCCGGATTCGCCGCGCAGTCCGACACACGTTTGCGGCGCGATTCCTTAGTCGAGCTTCTCCGTTTCCAATATGCACCGAAATTGTAATACAACAGAATATAAAAACATTGTTAGGAAGAAATGGAATGAAAACACGCTGTTTACCATATAAGATCGACACCAGAGACGTGGTGAAGGACCATATTGGCATCTATATTGGCATCAGGGAAGATGGTGATGCAGAAGGCAGTGCTATAGTTCGGCAACCAGAGGGTTGCCGGTTCAAGCCCCGCCTCGTCCTGACCCCATCAAAGTGTCCTTGAGCAAGACGCTGAACCCTGAATGTGCAGGTTGGCACCTTGCATGGCAGCCTCTGCCACCGGTGTGTGGATGTGTGTATGGATGGGTGAATGTGAGGCATGAACTGTAAAGCGCTTTGAGTACTCGGAAGAGTAGAAAGGCGCTATATAAATGCAGTCCATTTATCTATTTTGCTTTGGAATAACTCCGATATAATCCTGACGTTTTACATACACAGATAAAATTCAAGGTCTCCCTAATAACGATTAATCGGTATGCATTACGTTATTTATCAGTACTTATATTTCGTGACTGTTCATTACGTCATTTTTCACAATGCTCCCAAGCCAGGGGTGGCCGATCTTATCCGCGAAGGGTCGCTGCAGGTTTCCGCTAGATCACTAATTAGATCACTAATTAGAGGACTGATTGGCTGAAGAGTCCTCACACATGGGCTTGAACTGCCGACCTACAGGTTACCCCACAAACCTGCACACACACGCCGGCCCTTTGCGGATAAGATTGGACCGACCGGAAACCGAGCACGTTAAACGCTGGTTCCAGGCCGTCTTACGTTGGGACCGTGTGCCAGACTGGGTCTCCTGTGTGACGCAGCTCCCAACCATGTCAAAGCCTGACAGGCTGTCCTTCCCCCCCCCACTTCATATTCCTTTCACCCCCCACCCCCGTGGAATTTCAGCCCCGGCCGTGACTGCGGGACTCGCCTCCAAGTAACATGATAATCAGACGTTGGCGGGGGCAGCAACAGGACCGGACCTGGACGGCAGCGTAACGCAATGCCTGCCGGCGGTAATGCATGGCTGGCCGCGCGAAGCTAATTATGCTAATCAAAAGATGTAGGGAAAGCAGATTACTGGGACTGTAAATATAGCAGCAATAATGATTCCTCTTATTTATTAGGGGCTTTTCAAGGCACTCGGACACCTTGCAAACAAGAAATCAACAGTCGCAACATAGAATGAAAGGAAATATTACAGTTACAATAAAACCGGCGTTAATATAACACAATAAATATATGGTGCAGAATAAGTGAGCAGAAGAAGGTGTTTTAAGGTGTGATGGGAAGGTAGGACAGTGTTAGGAATGTCTTGTGGGGGACGGATCCAGGGATGAAGGCCCGCTCAGCTGAATGCTGTGAACCTTGGTGATCTACTATACAAATATATATATATATTAGATAAATATACCAACAGTTTGATTGACCCAAGTCATCCGTTCCACAGACCCTCAAGTCAGTCAAGTTTTACGTCTAGTATGTTGGGTTTATCTTCTCACACCGTGCAAGACAATTTATGGCAAAAAATACGTAAGCCAAACATATACTAGTAATACATACTAAAGAATGCAGATTAAATAAGTGAAAAGACAAAGTGGAAATTTACTAACAGTTGTATGTTGCCTGTTCTGTGTTAACGGTAAATTATGTATCGCTGATGTTTTTTTGCGTAAGTCCACATTTTCCGGGTTTAAGGCCTAAATCCCGTCCCTTATTGGTCGACGTGTTCACTGTGTGTCATGTGACTTTCCTCTGGGTAACACATTGGCGCTTATGAGCAGACCTACACAGAGGTTTTGAGGGCACAAGTGCTTGACAGCAGAATTCACCAACTGCGTTTCCGGTGGGGGGGGGTTCTCTTGTGTTACGCACGCTTCTATGATTTGTCAAAAGGATAGTTAGCAGTTGATATTCTTCTAACCATCCATCCTCTAGCCGTTTCTCAATACGATTCGGGGGCCGCTATCAGTTTAACATTAGCGGAACAGCTTAACAGAATGAACAACAATCAAGGCATCAAGTCCAGAGCCTGCTGTTTATTCATTAAAAACAACGGCCTCCCTGTCTGTCCATGTCGCACATTCCAGATACACCAATAAAAATCTTGAAAGTGTTTATTACACGCTGTAAAATACCAATATGCTGGAGCTACCGGCTCTCTGGGATTTTATGGTTCATGAATTCAAAGGACTAACAGTTGGAATCAAATTTATTTCGGGGCGTGTGTAGGAAGTCACTCGGAGCTCACGCCTGGCTCGCCCCTCTAAACTTCACTCAGCCACCGAGGATCATTATTCATTTGGCTAGTCGGGCACTTTTCAATAGACCAGTGCCTTTATTCATCTGGGGTCATTCAGGACTATTTACTGCAATTACGAGCCAATCAGAAGCACCCCAGAGCTTTTCTCCTGTATTGTATACGGCCCAGGAAGATTTGCGGAGCACGACCGCATGGTTCCGGAACTGTCGACTGCAGACCAATGTTCCCACATTTCCTGTAAATATGACCTTTTTATTCAATCCATATAATGATTTTTTTTTTTCTTCCTCACAAGCGCGAGCTTAATTTGATTAGAGGTGAATGCAAACATTTTTGAAAACAATTCTTTATTGGTTTCCACAGAGGTGATACAGCTCACTCTCCCAGAGGATCAGAGGGTGAGCGTCTCCACGGTTACCGTCGGCCTGCGCACCGTGCTGTCCTGCGGCATCCAGGGCACTCTGCGGCCACCGGTCATCTGGAAGAGGAACGGCATCGTCCTCAATTTCCTGGACCTGGAGGACATCAATGTAGGTTCTGGAATCTCTAATCCCATCGGTTGTTGCAATGACCAGCCACACGGGCTAATTTAACGCGTTTCTCGATAGCTTGTGTTGCATGTATCGCAGTCTTCAGCGATTACTAATTAGGGTATTCCCTGAAGATGATACCAGCACGTGCAGTTTCAAGTCGGGCTTTTGATTCTAACAAGTACCTGTTTAATTCACTTTAATTTCTTAAATGAACTTGTTATTCTTTTGTTTGCTTGACTAAAGAGAACACCTCTTAGGTTTGCGCATCAAAGATTCATCTTATTAAATGTAAACTATGTAGATGCTGTAAATATATTCATATAGAAATCTAATTACCACAAAAATTAAGTTCTTTATTGCCATTTACAATAGATTCTGAAGACATTTTTCTATAATTTATGAAGTTATGCTACACTATAATACTCCAGGTCAGGATCTCCCAGCTGCCTCACTATGATTTTAAGATTTTTTTTTTGGTTGTGTTAATTTTGTCTTTCTGGTAAAGAACAACGCAAGATCCTTTCTGGGATCTGAACCTGCAACATTCAGGATAAAAAGTCTCTGCCACTAGCTACTGTGGCTTCTGCTCGTCGTCTGAAGTCGCAACAGCAGTTTAATGTCAAATTAATATCAATACATAAGAAGTCGGAGAGCGATATTCAACTAAGTCAGCAACGCGGGGAAATGCGTCGGTTTCGAAATGCGGGCCGCGCATGGTCATCGCAGTAATGGGAGCCGTGCTGTTTTCAGGAGACCGCGGGCCCACGTGACAGACGGTTAATGAGTCTGTGCGCGCTGCAGCCACTAATCAACCCGGGTTAACGAAGCGTGGCCCGCTGGCAAGGAACTCACCTATACACCTGACAGTGCGAGCCTGTGATTGGCTGATGTAAAAAAAAAATCGCTTTAATCGCCTGTTAATGAATGGCCCTTTCAGCATGGCCGCCGAAGCCTCAAACGACTACACGTGTTGGTGAGCGAGTGTGTCGGCGGGAGGAATTAACAAACGACTCAAAGTTCCCGACGAAGTTCTTGTGCCGTCGTGCAAATGGTGCAGTGGCTCCTGACGCTCGCATTTCGGACTCGCCGACGGACCTCCAGCTTTTTGTTTAATGCGCCGATCGGGGGGGGCAGCCTCATCGGCAGCCAATCACACACTCAGGATTGGTGAGTGACAGGGGAGCAAGGCAATCGGCTATCAGCTGGGGTCAGTGCTCAATAATCTCCCCAGATGCGGTTTGTTCATCCGGTTCGTTGAAGGGAAGGCAGCACGTGACACGAGGAAGCCGGGGTCCTGACACACCCCAGCCAATAATAAATGTTTTTAATTGGGGCGGGGCACCCTAGGGGCCAATCGGCTTTCAACTGGGCCCAGTGGCCCCGCCCTGTACACGCCCCTACTACACAGTGAAGCCACAAAGACCATTCTTCTATGGCCGTGGTATTGGACCTATAATTTTCTCTCCTGGAGGTCTGAAGTGTCTTTCCTTCTTCTCCAGTCAGCCCTGCATCTCAGTCGCACTTTACTACAATGTTCAGGGCGGGAGGAGATCGTGACAGTACCCACCTTCTAACCACATGTCCTGGACGGCTTCATTGGGAGAGGCCCAGGCCGGAGCCAGAGGCCGGACCCTACCCACGCCGGTAGAGGCCGGGAAGTCGCTACACACTGGATGGGAAGCCCTTTCCCAAATGCATCATATTTAATTGTGATTTTAGCACATATGGACCCAAACAAGTCTATCTCAAAATGCATAATCTACTGATGCATTATTGATATTGCGCTAATGCTGTTCATTTCTAAGTACATTAATCTGCTTTATTTAAGCGGCTGAAAATGAAATATTTGCTCGGCGGCCGTAATGCCTGGTGAGGAACAGGCATGTCTAAGCGATGGCCTATAACGCCGATCGGGGCCAGCCGCCCCTGTGGGCAGCCCTTTGGTGTCGAGGTGGCTGCCGCGGACGGCTGACTCGCACGCACTTAAGCACGATCTCATCCCTTAATCCCTTTAAAGGCCCAGCCGGAAACCCTTGGGTGAGTTGTGCATCCTGAAAAACAACAACTGGCCTCATTAATCACGCTAATGCGCTTTTTATTTTTAACTCTTCCTATATATCAGGATGATTGAGCTGGATGTCAGGGCTGGAAGTCTCCCTACCATTCCGCCGGGGTCACGCGGTAAAGCCTGGTGATTGATTGGCTGGCGGTCACATGACTTTCCCGTTGCCCCTCCCCCCCCATTCTCTTCATTAGGACTTCGGTGACGATGGCTCCTTGTACATTACCAAAGTGACGACCATCCACATGGGCAATTACAGCTGCCACGCTTACGGATACGAGGACCTCTTCCAGATACATGTGCTGCAGGTGAATGGTTAGTAATGGAAGACGTGGGACTCCATGTTCAATCCAGTCACAACCGGCACAAAGTTACTAGGAATCTGAAGGCTTTAGGACGCACTGCCAAAACACAAACCCACCTTTTCCCTTTCATTCAGACAGTGTTTCTTAATTCTACCATTACTTGATATACTATACACGCTTACCTAATGTATTAATTAACCAGAAACTAAGTGTTAATTATGTATTGATCCCATGTTTGTTCATCATTAATCAATTATAACGGTTCATGCAGTTACTGCATTTGTTCATAATTTATACTTGAGTAGTAACTGAGTTACTAAGTTACTTGTGTTACTTTTTTTTAAACTGGATTTTTATATATATATTATTGTTATGGAAGCAGACGAATGAAAACGCCATTGAGTCTAGACAACTGTTTTCCACTCAGATTTGTGATCTTTTATGCATTTTTCACCTTTTATCCCCAGTGAACCCCTCCGCATGAAATTGACACTCACTTCTGATATGTTCGCACGAAGGCAAATTCGTTACAGAATTCCCATGACCTCGCTCACAGCTCTCTGTCCCGCAAAGCATAGCATCACATTACAGTCGGACATAAGGCTAGAAGGAGCGGAGTCAACTCCTGTTATGTTGAAGTGAGACAAACAACATTGCTCAGCTACATCAAATAGCTAGTGGCCAGTGGGAGGCTTTAGAAAATGATTTGCGTGAGACTTCAGTCCGAATCACGCAATTGCCAGAATTTCCCCGCTGCCGGATGTTCAGGAATAGTCTGTCGCCTGCAGAAAATCGATGATGGTGATCCGAACCTACTGCATTCACTACTCACCATCAAATACCTGTTACAATCCAGCATCTTCCAATAGTGGAGATATTTGAAATTAGCTGGCATGAAAAGGTGAAATTGTTCACGTTTATTGTTCTCGCCTCAAGCTACAAGAGAAGAAAGCCCTTCAGCCAATACGTTAAGCAAATAGTTTCAAAAAACAGGTTATATCCAACTTCATGATTACCGGGCCTCAATCCTTGGTTTTAAAGCATTTTCATATGTGAATAATGCAAAAATATCTGCGAACCATTATGCAGATTAGTTCACAGTTTGAGTCAAGTTTTATAGTATTTTTTTTTTTCTCGCTCATCGCACAATAAGTACAGTGTCACCATTTTCATTATTTAATTTATTAACCGAGTTCTGCAGTCCCAGTGAAAGTGGGTTAACTAACCAGTTGAGTATAGAGAGTCACAGTCACCGAGTACTGAACTGGTTGGCTGAAACAAAATCTTGGTCTGGACTTTCATTCTCTGGACCTGGACTACCGACCTCTAGTGGTAATATTAGTTGAGGTGGGCGCCGGTGGGCTGGTTGGGTCTCTGACGCTGGCCTTCCTGTGTGTGCCCAGTGCCCCCAGTCATCCTGGTGTACCCAGAGACGCAGGCCCAGGAGCCGGGGGTGGCGGCCAGTCTGCACTGCTACGCCGACGGGATACCCAACCCCAGCATCGTGTGGCTCAAGAACGGCATGGATCTGCAGCCCAGACTTTCCAAGCAGCTCTCTGTCATCGGTAAGGCAGCCGATTGGAAGCCTCTGAAGAACATCTCCGAAGGTTCAGCCCAGGTGGTTTGACACCAAGAAGCAAAGCGTGTTTTATTGTTGTTTCCTAACCTTTCATCAAAGTATTGCGCGGTGCTCTGGAGCCGTGTCACATGACATTGTGTGTGTTTGTTCTGCTGTTGGCGTCGTGAGAGTTAACAGCCCCCGTCTTAACAAAAGAGTCAAGTATACACCGTAAGTCCAGAATTAGGTATTAAAGAGGTTATGACCTTATATCCTGAAGGTGCCTGGTGTGAGTTCCAGGGTGGACCCTTCTGTTAAAGCTCTAAGTAAACATTCCCCCCCTGTGACCTGCATCAGAGGGCAGTTTATGGGCTGTGCGTGGGGCCATTACCTGCTGTAATAGCCTGTTAACTTCTATGAAGTTTTATCACTTAAGTGTCTCGGAAAATCTTTATAAGACGCCGTGCCTCACACTCCACACACTCCAGCAACGATACCGTTTTTGCTGCTACTTTGTCAGCCACAGACACCCAGAACAAGAACGATCATCGCCGCCATTGTTATTTACTAGACTTATCATGACCGTGCAGTGGAGAAGCAGTAACGGGAAACGGCTGAATGGCCGCTGATCGGAAGTGGGCAGGCACAAACAAATACACTGAAATAACAGCTTAACGCTATCTTATTAGACCATTTCTCTTAGGCTGATTCTTTCGCTATGCATGCGAACGGAGATAAACTGGAGGCGTGAATCCAAACAATGTCCTTCTGCGAGATGAGCGGAGAGATGATAAGCGTTAGATATAGACGCCATCTTGGGTATTTAATTAGAGGTGTTTTTTTTTTTCTGCCAAGATAGCACTAACTGAAAAGCGATGCAATTTATTTCTATCCCTCCAAGGGTATTTCTGACAAAAAGTGTATGAATATTTATGGGTAATTGCGACGGAGGAGGCGGGCGATTGCGGGCAGAGTGGCGGTGGAATCGGCGGGCATTGCCTATTTTCCCCGGCCTCACGGCTAAGTGACACACTCAGTTTTTGAGGTTCGAGGCGGTGGCCCACTTTGCTGTGTGATTGCGCCTCTCAGTGTGCGGAGCAAGGTTACGGAGGAGTCCCAGTCTAGGTTTGCCACTTTCAATCAGGAGAAACGAGGGACAAACCCCCGCCCCGTAGTGGGGGTCTGCCAACTCTATTCACATCCATCATAGTCAATGTGTATTTATGGTCAATTCCATTAGTATTTTTTTTTTTAATCAAAATGTATCTGAAATTCATTCACATCGTGCTTGTGATGTGAGATTCATCATTATCGACATACAGAAAATGACCTTTTTACGATTGTTCTTAGCATAGAATTAGAACTCTGTTTAAGTCAATTCCGAAGTGTAGACTTGGAGATTCTGGGAAAAAACCCGCGTAGATGTATTCTGGTATCGTGACCCCCCCCCCCCCCCTCACAAGGTGATCAGGCGGGGGTGCCACGCGGGAAAACCGAATTTCAGAGGGTCTGCGCGACATTCCTTCCCATGATGCACTGCTCCAAAGATTGTCAGAGAACGACAGCATAACCGCTGACTGTGCATATTCACGAAGCTTTCCCCCCCCCACATGTCTCACTGGTTCAGACACACTTTAAAGATGCTCAGGTCATTGGGGGGGGGTCACCATACCGAGCGGGACCCTTCGTCTCTGAGAAGCCGCCTGCTGAAGCGGTACAAAGTTGCTAAGGGAGGGTGGGGGAGCTTTTTGAAATCCGTTCTTTTGAAGTGTGATGGACGTGTCGCCTCGACAGCGAACGGCAGCGAGCTGCACATTAGCAGCGTCCGCTACGAGGACACAGGGGCCTACACCTGCATCGCCAGGAACGACGCCGGCGTGGACGAGGACATCTCCTCCCTCTTCGTGGAGGATTCGGCCAGGAAGACGCGTGAGTTCGCGCGGCCCGCCCCGTACATCCATAAGATTTACGCCGTGTTTACCTTCATTCACAGTCGGCAGGGCCGAACGCTTCGAAGATCTGTTGCGTGGTGCCGCGTTACTGCTTGGCTTCCCAACCATTAAAGTGAAATATTCCGTTTTCTAAGGGAAATGTATTTCAAAGCGAAATGAGATGACTTCCAAGTTTAGCTTTGTTTATTCCCTTGCCTGCACACATTGCAAAACAGAATGGAGATGTGGCAACTGGGACAAAAAACCCTGTGTGGATCCTTGTACACATAGCAGAATAGAAGATTCACACATAATCTGTTACACAAACCACAAGCTTTTTAGTTTAATGCCCTTAGGATTTCTTGGATTGTTGAACTGGTGAGGTTTTGGTTGTGGGAACACACTCACAATGACAACAATGTCTGGCTGAAGGTCTAGCTACGTTCTACGTATTCAGGTCAGGGAGGCTATGATACACATCAAACTATCGACGGAGGGAATGACATCAGAGGAACCAGCTGATGGAGATTTTCATTGGTAATTAGGCTGTGCATGACGAAATAAAAGCTAAAAATGCATTTTTGTTCACACTTGACTTGTGACAGTGCCGCACCCTGTTCACTAGATGACGCCAACGTGCGCTTCTCTGAAGCCCTAATCTCCCATCACTCAAAAATGACGTCTTTATATGTTTTTTTTTGTTTTCTCTTTCATTATTCACCGGCACCGCAACGCTGCAGTTGCAAACATACTGTGGCGACAGGAAGGTACTGAGGAAGCCGTTGGTGTTTATCGACCATCCGTGTCTGTCTGCTCCAAAATCCATGTCCATCACATCAGTCACGACGCCCTCTGTACAAATATCAGCGGATAAATAATCAGCCGATTCCATCACCCCAAATTTTCCTGACGTGACCCAAACTCCCAGTGCGCTATTTTCAAGGTCAAGTGCTGTCACAAAAATGTTTTCAGCTTTTATTTCTACGTATTTTTTTCCGTACTCCGTCACATTTTCGGCTCGTTGCGTAAACTCCGGTCCGATGGCTTGAGGCCGCCGCGTATTCATCCGAACAGCTAGACTGGCTGACAGACAGCAGATCGTCGCTTTAGATGCCCGCCCGCATGCAATGTCGACACCAAGCTTTTCGTAACGTTCAAGTGGCCCGGAAATTGCCCGCTAGCGTAAAGCTGAAAACACCTTTGTCACAGTACAGCCTTTCAGTTAACTGTACAGCTCGTACCATAGAGATTGACCCACTTGTACCTCCTACAGGAAGCCGCCTCATACCTGCACGGCAACTGTAAAGTACCCTCTGTCTAGCTTCATCATCTCCTACCTTTAAGTTTAGATTTTGTCTTTTGCCGTCAGTTTGTTCATCGAACCGAGTTACCCATCAGTGGACCATACATTTGATACCTTCATGTGGTCGACGTGGACGAGTGCAGTGTGCTAACAGGCGTCTTTGTTGGCTTTCGTTCCTGCGCTTAGGGCTGAGCGTGGGAAACATGTTCTACATCTTCTCCGAGGAAGGGATCACCGTCCTCCAGCCCGGCGACTGCGAGACGCACAAGCGCATCAAGCGCACGGACCGGATCGTGGCGAGCTATGTGAGCCGCCCCTCGAAGTTTAGGGGGTTAACCGCTAGCAGACATTAGCGCCAAAGCTACCAGCGACCTCCCGCTGAACCGCAGCTTCCACCGCGCGGACGATTGCCCGGCGCACCATCGCGGGGGCTCCTGCATGCCAGCTGTGCTAGTTAAGGCTGTTTGTTTGCAGGCTCCCTTACCCCCCCCCCCACAGTCTCCCATTGCTGAGGGAGTTTACAGTTTATTGAGGCACAACTGAATATCACACTCGAATCCAATTCATCAGTGAAGCACCAGGAAACATCTCTCAAATGGCCCAGAAGCTATAAAAGCTCGGGTTGCTTGTTTCTTCAAGAGATCAGAGTTTCAGCCCTGAGTGATTGTAATAGGGTTTTGCATAAAATCAATGTTGCTTGTAGAATCACTAAAGCAGTGTTGGGCATTTCAGGTTCACAAGCTACAAATCCAGACCAGGATTTTGTTTTTACCAACCAGTTCAGCATA
>JABFDZ020000052.1:3219836-3233266 GCA_019775955.2 Pollimyrus isidori
CGACGACAGCAGCTTAGAGTCACGTCCGCGAGGCCCTTTCCCAGCCCGCGTCTTTGGGGCGGTACCGTCACCCACAAAATGGCCGTCACACCAGTGAGCGGTGCAGCCTCCTCTCGGTGAGACAGGCGTGCATTCTGGGTAATTAGACCGATGGAATCAATTTCTCTCAGAGCCCATTTTCAGGCAGGGATGTACCATTATGGAGGGTGGGGGTGCGGAAAATTATCACCGTGACGTTTTAAGGTAGCGTTTCTCAACCCAGTCCTGGGGGACCCCCCAAGCCAGTCCACATTTTTGCACCATCCCAGCACCCAGCCAATCAAAAAGACCTGGCTTGGATGTGTGGAGAGCTGGGAGGGAGCAAAAACATGGGACTGTCTGAGGTGGCGGGGGGAGCAAAATTGTCCATTTATTGCATAACGTTCCCTGAACTTATAAATAGCATGCAGGTCGTCGTCGACTTATGATCGCAATCGGTTCAGACTGACTGAAAGCAAGTCAGCCCTTTATTTTGCATGCAAAAATGATCATTCGGTATGTATAGTATACTGCATAATAAAATTATATTAACTCATACTGTCTTTTTTAACCTTTTTAACCACCACATTCTTAGCTCACTGCTGCCCGCGGTTGGGGCGGACACCCTCATACACTCACGCAGGGCAGTCGGCGTTCACGCTCCCAGTCCCGCTCACACGTCTGCGGTCTCAGAAGGGCCGTAAAGTCGTACTCGAAGACCCCCCACAGTGCCAAGCCCCCCCGAACCGGTCCCGGGTACCCAAGTCCCTCTGAAGCCTCTAAGGCCGTCATTCGGCATCCGGGCCACAAATCGCACGCGTTCCCATTATCAGGCGACCGCAGTTCGTGGGGCGCCAACCTGGGCCGTCGCGTGCGGTCGAGCCCCCTTCCCAGCGGCGATGCCAGTTCATCACGCGACTTAGAAGCCCCCCCCCGCCCCGCCCCGCCAGCCCACCTTTTTAATCAAGGTGCAGAAACAAAACAGCCACACGCCGAGACCGTCTCCTGCGATCGTGGCCTCCGGACACAAAAGGAGCGGCGAGGAACGGGAGCCGTTTACACAACCAGCTGACGGAGAGGAGGAGCTGAACAGGACGGGGCAGGAGTTACGGAAAACAACACGTCAGCTGGGCAGGGCTGCCCGCTGACACCATGCTCTCCTGAATTATGCTGCTTGTTTTTCTGCTCTTATAAAGGCTGCTGGGCTGCCTTTCAACACGTATCAAAAAGCCGTCGATGGGAGAAGCGGGCGAGGGGTCGGCACCAGCTTCCAAGTCCGCGCCAGCTCCTCCCGATCGGGAGCTGAAATTTACATAAAAAAAGTGGCCCCCGCCAGGTCAGAAGTGTCTGAAGAGCCCCCCCCTCCCCTCGACACCCAGAATCCCCGATAAAACACGGTTTGATTTCGGCTCAGGGGACGAGGGAGGGGCGCCGAGCGGCTCCTTGATTAAACCCGGACAAGATTCGCAAATAAGGTCTGCGAAGCAAGGCATGATGGGAAATCTGTATTAACAGCTGAAAAATAAGGGTCCTACTCTGGAAGTGTCGGCTCTCACGGGAAATGAAATATAATTTAATTAAATTACTCGTTCCAGTGCCCCCTCTGTACTTTGCTCAGCTAGCTTTATCACCGCGCACGTGGCACCGTGCCGAAAATGACTCCGCAGGCAGCCAGGAACAATCGGGACCCTCTCCAGCCTGCATGACCTCCTTCAATATGCTCCCTGTTAAACAGAGAAGTCACTGCGGACGGCATCGTTCGGACGGGGCCGGCCAAAAAAGCAGCCGCGAGCCCACGAATGACAAGCCTGGGCCATCTGGCAGTTTGTGGTGTACCGCCCCCTAGTGTTCAGGGAGAGAATTGCAGCAAATTCGTACTGCGGCGCTTGATTGGGCGGGAAAACACGAGGTGGACGTTAACACTCACCGGCCTTCATTAAGCGACGCATCCTTCGCAATCGCGTGCCTTGAAGACTCCCGAACGGGAACTGAACATCAACTGAAGCGAGTCCCCTGTGCGGTACAGATTGCCCCGTCGAAAACGGCAGAGAAACCGCCATTTTTCCTCGTGTGCTCAGAGGTCTGTGCCCCCATATAAATGTTAATACCCCCTTCCCAAGCTGCCAGAGCAGCAGAGGTTCACTTTAATAACGGAGAGAGAGAAAACAAGAATCAAAAGGATAATCCTACTTTTCAATCCCTCTTTGAGAAGAGGCGTTTTACAAAATGTCACATTATAATATAAAAAACAGATTTGCAGCGGCATGCATTGTGGTGTCTGTAAAGGCACACAGATACCCGTTTTGTTGCCCAATATCTACCCATTAATTCCTGCCTATTTTAAGTTGCGTGTACTGAAAGAATATTTTATCACACGTTGTGCAAAGCAGTCAGTCAAAACGACGAAATAACTGTTGGTTTTCACATCTACTAATGAAAGACTGATTCATTAGCCCACTTTTTAAATGAATTACACGCTGACAAAGTGCACTGATATTTGACGATGACAGCTGAGAGGAAATGCAGCAAGGGTGGACAAATCTATTGGTGTCAAACGTAGAGCCGTACACACACTTCACTGCGCGTGAGCTGAGATCGAAATAACATTTAAAAAAAAAAAGCTTTCCGGTTCAAAATTTGAAGGACGTGACCCAGCGCCTTAATTTGCGATTATTGTTTTGTACATGTTGACTTGTGGGCAGACGGATATGCAGGGTAAGATTTCCATAACAGAGTGTGACTGTTATACTGAGGGTGTTTTTTATAGCACAGAGCTGTCCTGAAGTGAACTGAAAAGGGTGACACGTCATTCATCGGGAAGCACCCCCCACTAGAATACCATCAACGCGACTTATAAATATGCTTCTACGACCCTGAGTGGTACAGGCTGAGTCCTTAGAAGCTGGGAGACCAGGATATCCCCGTCGACAACCTTACCACTTAATTCCTATTGGTTCGATTTCCTTTGAGAAACTACATCTTATGAAAGGAAATGTATAGATTGACCTTAACTCTGAACTAAACCAGGTGCACCTTAAAAAAATCAGTCACGTATAGCACTGCCACTCATAAGTTTATTTCTATTTCACTTATATTTTCGAAAGTTTACATGTCATACCCTGACTGTGAGAACCATGCGAGAGTCCCAACGTACACGTACGTCCGTACCTGTGCAAATAAAGTTTTAATCCACCTCAAAGTAGCCTATATTTTAATCGAATCAGAACCATTTCAACGGTGTTCAAGTGAAACTATACAACCGAAAGGACAGTGTATCATCGCAACTGTGAGTGGTTCGAAAAGTAACGACCTCAGCAATTCATTTACACAAGGAGTGCCTTTCTCCCGGATCGGAGGGCACGCCCGGACTGCGGGGAATCACTCCGATGTGGAAACGGTAATAGACTCCTCCGGAGCAGAACATCGCTTGGCTCTCGTCCTCCCCTTTCCTGACCTCGGCGTCACACCAGGAGGTCCAGGGTGCGGCTGCCCGAGAGCTCGGATCGGAGCCCTTCTCCGGAAGCACAGCGTTACGCTCCGCAGTAGGGATCCGGCGCGGTATTCGTACCATCAGGGTCCATGTTAACCGCATAGGGTCAGTTAGCAGAAAATCTTACTATTCATCCTGATTGACTGTTTCAATCAGGGCTTTGCGATTCACAGTCGGAGCCCTGCTGGTTAAACCAGCCTTCCTTTACCTGTGAGCAGGTGTGAAGCCTCTGGCCAATCAGAATCAGTAATTACTAATCTACCTGGGAGAACTGAAAACACGGCCTGGATTTAGATCTAGGTTCAGAGCTGAACAGCCCTGGTTTCGACGTATTTTTCAGTCTTTTCTCAACAGTTACTCACTAGATGTTGGTGGTGAACCTGGAGTCTGTCCCAGGATGCAACATGCAGGGATGCCCTATACGACCTGTACAAACCAGGGTGTGAGGACTCTTCAGCCAATCTAATTAGGGAGTTGCAGCGAGAACCCACACACACAGCGGCCCTTTCCAGATAAGACTGGCCACCCCAGAGGGGATTGTCAGCCCCCCCTCCCAGAATAACATCTGAACAAATGCAAACATTAGTGACGTTTTTAATCTCGGTTGTGCCAAACAGGCATACTCTACACCTGTCTGCTGCGCTCTCTGTCTAAATGTCACTGCGACGCATTACCATACCCGCCCTCTAGATGGCCCCACTCCGCAGACCTGCCGTCATTTTTATCAGCTGGTCACCGGCAACTGGCCCGTTCGGCACCCAATCCCGGCGGCAGAGCTTTCCGGGAAACATCTGTCCGGGAATGAGGGACTCAGGCTGGTGCCGGGGGGGCCTTAAGCCGGCTGCTACATCCTCAAATCACAGGATCCGCGCATTACGTGAGAGGTTACCGTCTGGGAACCGACCACACTGTGACTCAACCCCTAGAATACAAACTCACCCACCGGCACATGTTCATGGAAACGTCCTATTTCATACAAGAAAAAACAAAACAGATTCTTTATATAGGGTGGTTCACCATAAACACTATTTATGGACAGTGGAAATTATGACGCCTCCATTAAAATTTCCCTGTGCTAATCAGTTCATAAATCCAAATCTGCAATATTATGAAAAGAGAAAAAAAAAACACCATTAAATAATAATGGCCCAGACTCCCAGAATGCTTATCAGCGAGTGAGCTGGTTAAACAGACCATCTATAAAACCTCCTCTTGCCCACACAGATTGTCCTAAGGTTACACAGACGAATGAAGAGGGTCTCGATTCCTAAACGTCTCTCGAGATGCCATATAAGGAGCTGGGGGTTCTCCGTGCGGTCTTTTCTCACCGGAAGGGATTTTCGATTAGACCCTCTACAAGTAGACCACCCTCCAGTCTGGACCAGTAACAGTGATCAGAGAGTCACCCGGATAGCGAGCCAGTAGCTCATCCCCTTTAATAGTAACATTGGGTCTTTGCCCAGGGAAGGTAGCGCAACAATGGAGGACGGCCATATGGAGCGATAGGCAAACGTCGCCGCCTGATTTCACCCTGTCGCAGCATGGGGGCAGCACCTTTTGCCCAGTCTTCGCTCCTGTCGCCATCGTAACCAGTTGGGCTACACCACCGTTCCCATAGCATATGGTGTGACGCGGCGCGAGCAAGCGGGTCCCCGTTCGAGCTGCCGCGGCACACAGGAACCGAGGCTCCGGACTGAATTATTTATAAGCCGGCGGCCGGATTGTCTCCGAGGCGTCGCCCTGTTTGTCCGCTAGACCCCCAGGGCTTGTTAGCACGCTGGATAACTCGGGGGTGGGGCTGATCTCAAATCGTCACGGAAACAACAGATCTGTCTGTGGAGACTGTTACTCTGACAATAACAAAACACTCAGCCTGCCTCTGGACATTTAACCTAAAGTACACAGTGCGAACATGAAAACAATTAAGTAATTAAATCTTACTTCTTTCTGACAACACGATACTCCCTCTGGAGCTATAAAATTCATATGTAAACAATTTTGTAATATGCATACTCCATTAATATAAACTGTAGGCCTACTTATTGGCAAGACGTTATGTACTTTAGTCTTTCTAATTCCCTTTTATCCCCCAAATACCTTTTATAAAAAGAGAAATCAGGTGCTCTTCAGGGAGCAGAAATTCACATTCCCGTCCTTACCCTCGATGCTGCTGTCCGTTTTCCCCATTTACATAGTACACCGCAAATCACACATCAGTGTCACCTCTCGTAATCTAAAGTGAATCCAGTCACACGGGTTAAAACAGAACAACACGCTGTACTTTAAAACATTAGTAGTTACTTTCAGCACAAAATGTACATTAGACGACCTTCCTAGAAACCCTAAATTAACTTAAGGGCCTTGATGCAAACAGGCAGGGCAGTTTTTACCCATTAAACTCATTACTATGGCAACTCCAGCGTTACAGAATGTCACATGACCTGCCCTTATATAAACACAAAAATATGGCAGCACTCTGACGGTTTCTGAGAAACGTTCCCTCCCACCCCATCTCACTCATCTCATGTGTCATCGCAGACCTTTCCCAAGAAAAGCCAGTCATTTTCCAGCGGTATAGACAAGGTCCCTTCATGCTATCTGTGCATGTCGCCTTTCCCGCTCCTGAAATGATGCACCCCCTCTTGAATTAATCACAGCCAAACGGCTGAATATTTCAGCCACGTTCCTAAGCGCCGTTCTTTCTGCTTAGGGGAAAAGTTTAAAAACGGATGATGTTGCTTTGGGTTTAATTCATTACTTTAACAATACGATTCGAACCTTAGGACTGCCGCAGCTTCCAGTGAATTTGATTACCTCCATTAAGAAAACCGCCAAACGACGACACTTAATCAATCAGCCTCACCTTGAGCGCATCACGTAATTTGCTTTAAATTGCCACTTCACTGTTTATTAATGATAGCGGGAATTGCTTCAAAGAAAATTACGGACACCAGGGAAGAAAAAAAAGGTGTAGAACCGCCTAAGCTTGCTTTGGTCGAGCTTCTCCGGCTGCCTCCCAGGACGGTGGGGCGTTGCGGTGGTCAGCGGTCGGCACACTAATCAGGGTAAACCCGGTATAAACGCGTCCCCTTTCTCAATCTATGCCACAGCGAGCGGTCTGCAGCCAAAGGCGAGAGGAAGGGCACGCCCCCCCGGATTGATTTATCGTACCGGCACCCGCCTGTGACGAATTATGCCCCCCGTGTGAAGGACGTAAACCAATGGGGTCAAAAACACTTGTTTGTTACCGCGCCATCGCCACGGGCGCGCCGAATACATCGTTTGTTACACACGACACTTGTTTAGTTTTATTTCATTTATTAGCCTAAAACACACTTTTTTTTTTTTTCCCCCAGCCTGATATTTACAGAAGTTTCAGCACCATGTTCTGGGACAAAAGTTCCTTAAAACTGTTGTTCTCACGGTAATGCCACCACAAGGACCTGAATGCAGTAGAGTTCACCATGCAATGCAACAGCAAGTGTGGAGCTCACAACTAAGCTTCTTGTACCAGAACCATTACCTCCTCTTCAACACTGGTGCCGAAACTGTTAATCCCAGCGGCACCGTAAAGGGGGCTGGATAGGATGATTCCAAAGACCTGACAGGGGTCCTAAAAAAATTTGGAACGATTGGATTGATCTGGGTTGGAGGTCCAATATGATATGCTTTCATGGGGCTGTAGTGGTGGCCCTGGTTGCCCATATCCCAGAATGCCACCGCTCTAACAAGCACAACGGCCAATCAAAAGTTCATGTGTTGGCCAAAAGCACAACAGAAGCTGGTACTTTGGATCTCCAAGGGTATCTGGACATCTATCGATTATTTAATCCGGTGAGCCATGTTCGGGACAATGCCGTCTCTTATCAGGACGCCATCGAAAGGAAGGAGGAACTCTGGCAGAGGGCCAAGCCATGGGGGCAACGACAGGCTCCTCGCGGAGACGTCGGTCATGGAGACGCCCGGCGACCTTTCAAGGTCTGAGCGTTTAACGCTGCTGTTGTCGGACGCTGAGCCTCTCAGATGCGGGGAGTGCATGTGTTGCCGCTCGGCCATTAATCACTCTACCGAAGTCATTATTTGGGTAATAACACTCATCATCGTCCCGCGCTCCAGGTACTAATTACAATGCACTCTCATACATGTTGGACGGGGGCTCTTGTGAACCATAGCCGGACACTGCCGGCCCCTGAGGTCAGTATAAACTGCAGCCAGAAGTGGGATGTGGGCTTGATTCAACGGGTTAGGATGCAGTGTCTGCGAGCAGAAGGCTTCTGGTTCAAATCCCATCATCACCACACTCAAAAAAGGTAAGAAACTTTTGCTTGTTTCTGGGGTTGTATTTTTGCAATTGTATTTTAAAAGGTACAGAAATGGACTCTGTGGAACATCACAAAGGTATAAACAGCATTATTGTACAGTCAATGGTACAGAAATGTCCATTTTCATTCCTTAAAAGGCATAGTTATCTACTGTACATAAGGGTACAATTGGCAGACCCTTGAGGGTAGAACCCAAGCGACAAGCAAACATACAAATTTTTCTGAGTGCATAGTGGTTCCACTACTGGGCCCTTGGGCACGACCCTTAATGCCAGAGACTGGGTGGGCCCGATTTCTCAATCATACATCACTCTGTATAAACGTGTCCCCTAAATAAATATGTAACCAAAAATTAATGTATTGTGTCACTGTATAGCAAACATTACAAGTTCAGGCTGAACTTGCAATGAAACGAGGCTCATTATTTTTAACTGACACTATCGCCCCCCATTGGCCTGTTTTATAATTTAACGAGCTAAAGCACAAACTAGCTATCGGGTAATAGCCTACTTTGCCGCAGGGCTCTGCAGCACCTGTCCCACCCGATACCTGAACTTCTGATCCTCAGTCCACAGTCATCAGCAGGACGCTGAACCGCTGTCCTTGAAACCCCTAAGGTGCCGCCTGCCCAGTCTCCCATGGTGTTTTTTGTTTATTCGTTTTTAATGCGGTCCAGTCTTCCGTGAACCACCGCGGCCGGTACCCAACGTATCGCGGGGTGGCCCACTTTTCGTCCCCGCGAGCGCCCTCTGCTGCACGCGGCGGGCACTGCCGTGACCGAGGGCGTAAATAGGAAGCGCGTGATTATCGATCTGACCGGGTCGGCATTAAAAAAAAAAAAAACAACACAGGAGAGAGTGTCCTTAAGAAGCGGGTCGAAACTGCCAACGGAGGACCAGTGTAATAAAAAGAACCAGGCAGCTTCAGTCATGCGTATTCAACCCACACCGTGTCATCCTGCGAGCAGATTAACCTGCCCTGCGCAACTCCCTCGGATCAGCCCCCTGCCTGCTCCTGGAAACGGGCAGATGGTCACGCGTGTGTAGATCCAGAATTCGGACCTAAAGGTCAACGGCTTAGAGCCTTCCGCTGTCTTCCTGCGAAAAGCCCCCAAAGTAATACAGTCACACAGCGCAGTTTTACAATTCTACACGAGAATTAATGGCTGAACTGGCCAGTAATATCCCCCACCCCTAAACTGGACACTTGTTTAACACATCAACAATTTAGTTCCAGTGATTTAAATACAACTCCATTTTTGGTAAGTGAAACACGATTAAAAGCCTTGCTCTTGTAAACCAAACACTCACATGCTATACATTTTAATAGGTGTTAACCCGATTAGGCATAAGAAACGGTTTACAAATGGAAGGCAATAAAAAATATAATTAGGTCCCAGTAAATGCAAATGTACAATTTAGCATTTTTGTGGTGTAACATTTTTTTAGCCCGTATTGTATGGTTGTTACTGCGGAGATTCGGGTTCAGTGACTGGTTGAACAACTGCAGTGGCGCTACCCCATGGGATCTGGACTGGAAATTGCGTCCTTAGCTAACCTGCATCAGACTGCTGAGCATGCAGCTGGCTCAGGGGGTTGCAGAGTGCTCACAAAACACGCGCACGGAAACCAGCTTGATTTAACGTCAATGGTGCAAAAGTTTTGGCTAAAAATGATTTGAATAAAACATTAAAAAAACACTTTAAAAAGTAAAAAATAGGCTTCCTATGAACTGGGGCGATTCAAGGATTGTTTTAAAGTTGGGGTGCATGAGAGGCCCCATAATTGATACAGAGAGGCTAATAATCATTAGCCACTGACATGTTTTTAATCAGTGATTGACAGGAGAGGAGCACTTTGGGAACCAATAAGCTTTTAGCTTGAGCCAGTACCCCTGGGCCATGTACACTCCTGCCCAAGACTCAGGCCAGAATCGTGTCGCCTGGAATATAGATGTTTAGAATTTATGTGATTTTTTTTCGATTTTCAAAGGGTAATGCGGGATCGCTGGGTTTCTTTTGCATATTTAATATCATCTTGCGTTTTATCGCCGCCAGCGAGCAGGCTTGCGTGCCGCTTTTAATGTCCATTAAAAGCAGCCCTGTGACTGCATCCTCATAAAGGCGGCAGCCCCGTAACTACGCAAAGTCATCCCGGAGCAGGTATATGACCCTTGGAAGAATAATGAGCGACTACAGCAGCGGCCCAAGTTCCTCCCGTCACTTCTGTTCGCCTCATTGATTTTGGTAAAACGTTGATGGCATTAGCGATGGTTTATGGGTCATGTTTTACACGATGCATGTCAGATATACGTTTACAGGGCTTTACATTTCAAATTTGATTACCCCAAATGGTATGTAAACTTTATTTTTAAAAAATATTTTCTGAGAGTTATGCAACAACTTATTCCAGCAGGATGAACATAAATTGCAATCAAAAGCTTGGTCCGTTATTTGAGAATTTCTAGAATCTGACAGCACTAGCGGAATCCCTTGATAGACATACTGTACAGAACTGCACATGGGTTCCTGGTGTGACAGCAGTATGATATAAGTAAGATATAAAAGATTCCTGTGCATTCTGTTACTGAAGGATACCTTAACTTCACTCCCCCACTTCCCCCGGGCACGTCTGTAATCCCCGTGGCTGGCTCGAGGCAACCGCAAAACCTGCGCGTGAAAACACCACGCACACCGACGCACCGACAGCGATCGTGCAGATTCCCTCCAGAGATCGAGGGGAAAGAACTTTCTGCTACTGATTGATTTCGATTTCACAGCAAGAGAAATTTGGCGAGGTCACACACACCCCACGCATATGTGACGTTACCACAAAGCCCTAAACTGGCTTAAGGAACAACGAGACTTAGTGACATGCATATTATGAGAGATATAAGCAAAAATAATGCGCTACACAGAGGCAGGGTTGCCTGATCTTGGTCAGCTGGCTGGCGTGACATTTTCAATTTGAGACAAGTCTCCACACACATGTGACAGTTCTTTTGCCTAGTAAATAACCTATAGGGTTTGTGAACTTCCCCAGTGATTTTTATATATCCAATTTTAGGTTTATAATGGAATAAAACTTCTTGCGTGAGAGTAACAGCCTGCTGCTACATTTTTCTGAACGTCTCAATACGATCTGCGGCCAGACTGAAAAATCGACCATGCGAGAGCTTTTGCAAGAATTGTAAGTCTTAAAAGATCAGAAGTCTTAGAGTGTCGGTCACAGTGGTGCCTCCGGTTGCTGGCCTTACCAGTGACCCCAGGGCATCTGGCCGCTTAGCGGAGCCGCATCACTGCACAAGCGGGTCGGATCGATGCTCCGTATCTCTGCTCCTCATTCATATGAAGTGACTCAACGCCGGACAGGTGATTCCTATTCACGACGGCACAGGTGTGTTAGCTAGCTGTTCAAATATAGCGTTTAATTAGCCAGCTGGTTGCAAAATGAGCTTTACAACACCCATCAAAACTAGTTTACATATTAAAGATTTTAATTAGCTAAGGGAAGAAAGACACGTTTGCATAACAAACAAACCTAAGTAAACCTATTTAAAATCTTTTACAAGGTTAGAACAAATATTACGGACAGACAGCGTTTTTTCATGCAAGTATTAAAATGTGAAATTATTGCACCCATATTTTGTTAAAACGCTGCAGAAACTGACTACGGTTTTAAATGATGCCCAGCAAACAAGCAGATTTTTTTATGCATTCGATAAAAACTGAAATCTGTCACATACTGAGCAGGCTAAAATGTCACAAACCCGCACGAACGGAGCTAGTGCGCCTGTATTTGATTACAGATAAAATAAAAGGGAAAGAAACAGACAGAGGGGCCGGTCGGCGTCAGGGAAAAGCGCCCTACGAGATGCGCAGAAATGGTGGCTAGACGGGAGGACACGCCGCCTTATCATTTATGTGGATCACTGGCCGCTTCTAAGTTACAGGAGATGAAGCGCTGTGAGAAACACACAAACCAGCACATAATCGGCATGTAATAGCGGTGTGGGGCTCGGTAAGCCGCATGAAGGCGCTCCCCGCCTTTACCCCGGTACGGCCAAGCGGTGCCTTTCGGGGTCGCCGGAGAATCTGCCCGTTTTGCTTTGGACACACTTCAAGTGTCAGGGAACATTAAAAAGAACCCAGAGTTTGCGATATTGAATTTTCACTACCGTATTTGACGGTGAAATGGGAAGACCGTCGCTGGTTCTTTCCTGTTTAGATAAGGACGCTTAAAAGTATCTGAATCCATATACTGGTGATAATGGAAACTCAAAAGAAACGATGAATACATTTCATGATGATTGCATATGTACCTCCGCATTTACTTCTTAAAGATTTTAGGGTCGAAGTTATTGACGGGGCCGCGCTGGGTCCTGCTTCACTCAAAGTACAGATTTCAAATACAGACGAAATATAGTATCTGATCATTAATCCGGGAATTTTACTAAATTATTTCCCCTCATCAAAAATCTGAAGCATGTTCATCATTTGCTGTTCATCAGCATGTGGTTATGGAAATGAGTCGATCTGTAGGATAGGACCCGAAAAATCTGTAAAACCATTATGTCACTTTTACCACAATTTTGTTATAAACATTATCCGCTATGGAGAGATCCATAATAAACAACCAAAATATATAACACTTTTAAATCGCAGTTGCCATGTATAAGTATTATTAATAACCGACGCAGAAACTAATGAGGCAGGGAGACGTGACGAAGTCCCAGAAAGCAATGGGGGGCAGTTGTAAGGGTGCCCCAGTTGCACAGGCGTCATCAGTTTGACAGCAAGGCAGCTTTCGGGACCAGACTGCGAACCTGCACATTACTGGTGCCACGCTGTGGAAAGCGGGATGGAACCTGGCATATGAGGCAGAGAGGATCTGATGGGCACATCCACTCTGGGACCGCATGTGAAAAGACCAGATGTGCTAGACTGCCTTCTACGGGGCCAAAGCAATGCTCTCTCTCTCTTTCTCTCTCTCTCTCTCTCTCTCACACACACACACACACACCAAAAAGCCTTCCAGAAGGACCATTCATATTTATGAAGAGAGAGTTCATGAGCCAGTCATCTACCGTTTATGTACATCCCCAAATTCACTCCCAAAATCCCCACTCCACACACACACACACACACACACACACACACACACACACACACCCCACTCCCAAAAGACCAGCAACCCTCTTCATTTTGTTTTAAAAGATGGCCCCTTCTGGGCAAGTCTTTCAGAATGCAGAGCACTCTCCCTTTCAGTCTGTAAATAACTGAATGACTTGAACTGCATATGGCCAATCAAAATTCAAATTTACAGAATAAAGAAATGCTGTAAACATTAACAGCCTCAGCCCCATGAAATAAAACACTCCGCTGTATCTGAAAGCGTATTAATGGATGTCTGGTTAGCACAAGACCAAAAAAATAAAAATAAAAAAGAATTTAAACAAAGGATTTCGAGATGATGTCACACGGACCTTGAAGTTTCCGTAAACAGAGTTCACTGCGTTTTTGTTTTCGGCCGACGGCACTTAACTGCAGCACTGCGTTCACTTTCCGCTCCTCCTTTCCGCTCCTCCTTTCCGCTCCTCCT
>JABFDZ020000052.1:3243641-3254392 GCA_019775955.2 Pollimyrus isidori
CCCCCACCCGATATAAGAGCTTACTCCTGTTCAATAGACACCTCCTCATAAAGACCACCATTATGCTCACCCAGGTACAGTCCCACCCTACGAGTTCGGGTCATAAGACTAGTTACTAGAGCCTGAACTGGACAGAACGCCAAGTCTGATTTGCAGACTGGCCTCCAATAGTTAAACATCATCTAGTAAGCAGGAGAAGTCGTCTTCGAACCCGGGGACGGTTGACACACCAAGATGAAGTTGTTTTCTGGGATTTGTGGCGCAATACACAGATTACTGGGCTTTTAGACGCTCGGTAAGTGAGATCTTTCACGGACTCCAGGGGCCAGTGAAGCAGTTAAGAACTTGAATTTGCCTGGTAGAACTAGAGGTGGGTTAAGTTAAGCTCCCCTGCATGGTTGGAAGTAAATGTCTCTTTGGAATGAAGTCAAATAAGCAAATAAACATTACAGCTCAGTGCACGATGGAGGTGTTCGTATGGCCTGGAGAGTCTGCTCCCATTTCAGGAACGAGGGTATAGGGTTAGGGGCCTTTTTCGCTGTCAGCTATACTTTTAAACATCTACAGAGGTTCGAACCTGCTCTCCTCGGTCAGGTATAATGTTCTCTCCTCCGAATACTGCCTCAGACTGAAAAATCAGAACTGAGGTGCAATTGTGTCGTTTTTAGTCATTACCATTAGTGGGGGGGCTTTATCACATATATTTAATTCCTGACGACCAACAGAGGTCCTACATTTCACACAGGCACAGACACCGTGCAAATAATATTGCCTATTGTTTTAGAATTCAATCCTTGGACTCATAAATACAATGAACCCTTAGACCAGTGTTAGTTTGGGCTGGGGGGGGGGTAGTTTAATGACGCATGCGGCTCCTCCTAAATTCAGCCTGTTTTTCACACTGGCTTGATTCCATCACCAAGGAGAGTCAAAGTTCGCATATTTTCCATATTCACATAAGGCAGCCACGCCGAAACCCACAGACTCACACAAAGGCGTATATTTCATTCCTATAATTAACAATAGTTATTAGTAGCCTAATATGCTGTGGAGGGTAAGGTGCATATTAACCTATTATTTTCAAAGAGAAATTTTCACAAATGTGCTCGCTGCAGATTCGCTCAATAAAAAGCACAGCTTGGAGTTTCGGTGTTTCCAAAGCTTGTGCAAAGTCAAACTCAGAAAGACCGCAATCTGCCCGCGGCTCATTAACCCTCCCGCCGGCCCAGTTTTGTTATCCTCCCTATATTTCGCGCTTCTTCGGGCTTAAGTAAACCCCTCAATTAATGCTGTAGTCAACAGCCCACTGAATACAAGACAATAAAGAGTAATTAGTGACCAAAAACGGCGAAAAGCGAGATGGCTCAAAGCCATTTAACGTACTAAATTACCCGAGCATCTGACAAGAGCATCAACTCCGGCACAAATCCACAATCCCCGAGAACTAACACATTAAAAACAGCGAGAGTTAATTTCTATTTCAAAACCAAAACAGTATTTATGAAGTCTTTTACGGTCTTGGAGGTTAAACATTGAATTTATAGGCAATATATCCAGATTCCTGGTGACTTTCAGAGAGCGGCAGTCAATGTTTATGGCAGAAGTATTAAAAGAGCAAAAACTCAAGGCACCGCTCGCTTTAAAAACACGTGCGCCCAGAAACAACGTGTGTGTACGAGATGTAATAAAAGAAAGAAAATTAAAAACACAGATCATACAGTCGGACTCAGTCTGCTTTGAAATACTGACAGTCCCGCACCGCGATCCTTATTTCTGTTCCTCCAAATTCACAGCGCAAGTTAAACAGACGCTGATTGCGCACCAGCCGCTACTGGGCTGATAGATGGGTAGATTTTACGTAGCAAGCTACATGCTGCCATCTACTGTCCGATTACCACTGTGTCACCGAAGAATGATAAAAACGGCATCAAACGTACGGCCAACTCAGATTAATTGACAGACTGGCGAAGCTGCGGTGTTGTGCGTCTCTTAATTTATCGAAGTCTCAACACACCGGGAACATGCTTTATCAAGGGAGCAAAATAAATTGATTTTTCCTTCATGCGCCTCCTTAAAGTTTATTGTAGTGAGGACGGACCGCAGTCTGCCTTGCGAACGGACATACGCCGGATAATTGTTGTAGGACAAACAGATTGCATTTCCGTTTGTCTTTTTTCACTTTTGCAAAGGAGAGCATACATTTTAAGAAGAACGAACTGATTGCAGTGGAGTACGGGATCAGAAACTAGCACGTAATTAACAGCCACCGTACCTGTTTTAACAGCTGGGGTCCTAATGACATTGTCACGTTACAACAAAAATATTTTCGAACACAAATCCCAAAGCTTTACTTTTAATTGAATTATATTTCAACTGGTGACACATCGTACTGGATAAGCGAATCCGAGAGGGACGTGACGCGTCGGCATCATCCGCGGCGAGAGTGGCAGCGTCACTCAGAAAGGGCCGGTGCGTTTGCGTGTTTTCGTTGCAACTCCCTAATTAGATTACTAATTAGAGGACTGATTGGATTAAGAGTCCTCGCACATGGGTTTGAAGAGCTGACCTAAAGGTTATTCCAAAAACCTGCACACACAGCCGCACTTTGCAGAACAATCCCTCACGTACGTACGGCAGGACCCTGTAGCTGTAGGTCATCGTCCCCTGACCCCTGATCTGAGATGGATAGTCTGTTTCCGGAAATAGCAAACAAGACTAATTAGACTAATTTTGAAAAAACAAAAACACTTCTTGGGAGAATTGGCAATGGATTTTTTAAATCACAAATTACTATAAATGCGTGATTATGAAACACAGTTACCGCTAAAAAAAACAAACTAATATTTTAGTATGAAGTCTGTATACAGCCGTTGAAAATACTAAATGCCCCGCTTTATAATTCATTAGCAAACAGCTGTTAGGCGAATTGAGAGTGAGTTCGAATCTCAAGCAAACATTGATTAAAGCAAACGTACAGGCCCCATTAATGACTGTACTGACCTGACTCCACAGCGACTCTGCACACTCCTGGTTGATCCGTAACTACTGTGGTGATAAATCCGGACTGGGCATCTTTCAGAATTACGCCTCATGCCCGGTGTGGGCAAGGCAGACCATTGACTGATTAGGGTAACCCTCCCCCCAGCGATGGTACAAAAAATAATAATCAGATTCATGGCACTCACAAGCGCAACGGGCCAAAAAAAAACCACGAGAAGATGAGATGATTTTCATTTTAGTTGCTACAATCTTTTCCAGACGGTCAGTCCTGCTGAACCTATAGTATTTTGTGTACTTTTGAATCTCATTAATGTTTTAGATATATTCATCTTACAATATGGGAAAGGTCTTCCAATTAATCAGCCAGAATGAATGCTAGTTTCGCTATCTGAAGACGACCGTTTTCCCTTAATCACTTTTACTGCTGTCGAAGTCGCCAAACTACAGGACACCGCAGCTGCAGATATTATTCATGCTTAGAGAATTTCTAAGTTACCCATTAAAAACGCATCAGCGTCTTCGGGCACTTTTAAAAATGTAAGCGAGGCCTATGTGTAATAGCAGTTCTCTTGAAAGGAGTCACCGCTAACTCAGAAGTGGAAACTCCCGAGGACAGTCGCAAGGCTTTCAAAATTCCCTGTGTTTTTGGAATATGTCGTTCGACACCGAGTGCTTTAAATCATGCAGAAATGATCGGCTTTTGGGGCCCTTTCACATAGCACACTCGGTCAGTCACTCCTGCAAGACATGCAGCCGTTTCACGTAAGGATGCTGACCAGCGACACAGATCCCACATTTAATTCCTTACAACAGCATCACTGCCCTGGAGTTATTTCTAATAACGATTCCCCAGGTACGTACGGGCTAATTCATTAAATTATTTTAGGAGCTTAGCTAGGGGACTACATTAAAAAAACTTATACTATGTGTGGGTGTTTACTCAAGGAGGTCAGGTCGAGTACCTCCCTCAAAGGTACATCATTAGGTAACCCTCGAGGAATGCTTCTGACCGTAAACCCAGATTCTAAGGCATGCCTCCATTTTACGTCCGTTTTAACACAGCCGTCGAAGTTCAGGCACAAACGGCATGCAGTTCAAGACTGAACAAGATCGGGGCAGGATATCGTACGACGCATTTTACTTAATAAAGCGAAGAATTCCCACAGGGAAATGATTCGACTCACCTTCCACAGTATGTATTAAATACACAATATATACAATATTACGTAAAATGCTAGAATGTTGCATATAGAGAACCAATTGGATTCATTTATAACGTGTTTTTTTCATATAAATGTTGAGGCTGCCCTTACTATGCTCAGAGAAGCAACAGAGTCCGAAATATTTGCACGATTTGAACTATTTTGCGTCTTTTTCTTTTCACGGAGGCACATATATAAGAAAAAAAATAGGATTCCAAACGTACATTTAACATTTTATTGTCCAAAATCATATCAGCAGACTTAACAGTAGTTTAAAACATTCTCTTAAACAAAAATATAACAAATATTTACATCCACTGATAAAAATACAAAAAAAGGCATACAAGCAAGTTGTCTTTCTAAAAGACATAAGTTACGACAGCTATCAAAATTCCAGGACAAAAACGCGACAGAGCGGATAATACTTCTGTGACAGACGTGTGCAGTAGAATTGCTACTGGCGGAGTTTACACTTGTGCAGTTTGCCTTTACATAAAACTTCACATCTCACTTATTGCATTCCAGGTAATATAGGAGAGACCAGAGGCTTGAGACTAGCGATTTAGCGAATAGCGCGGGTGTTACCGAAAAAAAGCCTAAATAGCCGTTCAGTGTTTGTCAGGAGCCAAGTCAAGTGAAAACGGCTTATGCGGCATGTTGATGCATCTGGTGGCGAGCCCGTGCCGCCTCCGTTGGGGATTGCAGTGATAAACCCATCCAAAAATTAACTTAAGTAAATTGGTCCGTCGTTTTAACATGCACGGTGAAAAATAAACCATCCTCACTCAATACTGAAAGCCATGGTTGTAAAATCGATAAATGGGGACGGGGGGGAGGGGTGGAAGCTGGGTCACCCATGACATCCCAACGCAGAGACCGTTCTCCCTTGAGCTCGACTGGAAAGCAGGAAACATGCCTGATCAATATGATCGGCTCACCCGATTATGGACCACAGCAGGGACATGCAGCCGCGAGCATGAACACACTGCTAAGCTGAGCACATATCGAACGAAGGGCGCGTGACCGTCAGCCGGCGTCGTCCATCGGCGCGGGACAGTTTCCTGGACAGTCCCTTCAAATATTTACAGATTTACACTTCTTTAAATAAGAAAATATAGTTATCGGGAATACGGTCACACATATATTTACGATTGATTCTCTTCTGAGTTTACAGAAGGTGATACTGAACACTGCTTTGTTTTACTGGGGAATGTGCAAATATTTACTTGGTTACGGCGACAGACCAGGGCAAAGTTTTTCCAATGTAGAAATAAACAAGTTAGCTGGGAAAGTTGTCAGGAGTCAGTGACAAGTCGGCATTGGAGGTGTTGGAAATGGCAAATTCAAAGACCACAGTATTATCAGAGGAGTCACAAGCTCGGTCTCACTGCCAGCTAAAATTTCGCTCATGCCTGTAAACGGGTGCCCATCTGTTTCTAGTCATTTGAGCCTCCACACCACTAGGGGGAAGCAGAAATGGGCCAGTGGGGTACAACGTCACCCAGGTGAACCCAGAATGCGCCAGTCTGCACATACTTAATCACCTAAACAGACAAAACACTAAAAGCCTGCCCTTACAGCAGTTAAGGGGAATCATAACCTTTCATTATAACAAAAATATTAAAACTAGTCTTTATAGAAAGCTGTAGCTCCAACTATACACGTTCTGTAACATTAATTTATAACAAAACCAAAAATATATGTATATATTTGTATATGTATATATTACCATTAACATCTTCAAGTTCTGTATACCAAAAGATACAATATTAACAATGGGTCCAAACAGAAAAGTAGAAGACAATCCAGTTATATCCATAAACATAATGCAGTTCCATAATTGTCCAATAGAGGGCGACAGATTGGCAAAAATATACAAATAATAAATGCGATATTAATAGCATTTGGTTGCGTTTTAAAAAAAAAGTAATTAAAATATCTTACAAAATGTCTTCAAGGCGTACACTAAACATGGACCGGAGATGGGGGAAAAAAAAGGGAATTGTTTATATTTTCCTGTCGTCTAACGTCTTCATCCATGTACATCAACAACATGAAGCAGGCTTTTAAAACGATAGGCAATGTGGCGGGTGAGGTGCACTGGGGACCCGAGGCTGCCCACACACGTTAATGCACATAAACCAGTCCGGTCGTCACTTTACAGCACGGTAAGCGGCGCCTAAACCACTGTAAAGTGGGATATCTGCTGTAAACGTCGAGTCTTTAGGTCGAGACGCGTACAGGTGGCTGGTGTCGCTAACATCCCGTCCAGCTGAATCACAAGCGGCCAAAAGGCGTCAGACGCATGCGGTCGGACCTGCGCCCCTAACCCAAGATTAATGTAAACTGCCGTAATTTAGCTTAAAGACATAAATATTTTTTGAAAATTGGCCATTCGATAAATCACACTGGTTATGTAATACCTCGGTTATATGGTTCAGAAGCACACGTTAGAAGCAAACCCACGTGGAGACTTGGAATCGCGACATAAATTAAAACTGCGGAAAGTCTCCCCTGTTCAGAAGTTCCTGGGCAGAGAAGATGCGGAGGTCCGGCGAGGGTCGCACCCGTGTCCGCAGCTCTAGCGGCGGAGTGAGGGCGCCCTGGCTCCCGCTCACTCTTACGTCGGCGATGGCAGGTCGCCGTGGTGACGGCAGGTCGCCGTGGTGACGGCGGCTTACAGGCCCATGGCGTCGTGGAGCAGCCAAGGGGAGCCCGGTGAGAGACAGAGAGAGGGGTGTTGGCAGTATGGGGGCCCAGAGGCCGGGCCCGGCATGGGCGTCTGGGTCCCACCAGCTACACGGCCGACACCTGCTCCTCTAAAAGGCGAAAGGGGAGAGACGGGGGGGGGGAGGGTGAGGCATCACTAGGCATCCAGACGTCCCACGCCTGCTGTATTCTCCCCCAACTGCAACCCCACACCCTTCCCACGCCCAGTCCTGCAGATTCACTGACAGCCGTCTGCCTCACGGCACGTACCATCTTCCTCAGGGGCCGCTGCGGCCTGGCCGCTGCACCCCTTGTGCTCGTGCGCCATGGTACCTCCCGGACTCTGGAGCAGCTTTGACCTCTGCAGGGCCACGCAATAGTCGGGGGGCTTCAGATGGAGGTTCCGGGAGGCCCCTTCGGGGAAGGAGATGCCCTGGTACCCTGGGGGGGTGGGGGGCGGACCCCTGCTGGGCGAGGTAACGCAGTACACTGGGGGGCAGGGCAAACAAAGCAGACATTAATAAAAATATGCAGAATGGCAGGTGGACAGAAAAACATCGGAGCTTGGCGCCACCTACTGGGCGAAAGGGTTATTTATACATATACATTTATTGACTTGCCAGACTCTTACACAACTGTGCTGTAGAGGGAGCGACTCGGCATAAGTAAGGCGACAAGAGGCGCTGTGATATATACCTGCACTTCTGCAAATAAAAGCATTGAATGGTGCAAGAGCTACGCATTAATGCCCAGATATAGCAAGTCAACAGAAAGCGACACGTAAAGGAACCTTTAGCCATGCAAGGTCGCCCCCGGTCCGCGAAGCCGCTCGTCTCACCTATGAGTCCCTTCTCTGTGCTGGAGGTGACGGTTTTGTAGGTGGCGTCGCTGCCCGGGGTCCCATCGGGACACAGGCCCGGTATGGTGAGCTTATCCGGCACCCTGCGCTTGACTGTGCTGTAGTCGCAGGACTCCGACAGAGAGCCGCAGGAGGCCCAGCTCTCCCGGGTCCGGCCGTCCTCCGCGCCGAGCCCGGGGCCCCCCTCGCCGGCCTCTCGGGGCCCGCAGGCCTCCGCCTCCGCTCTGCCCGGGGCCTGGTTCCGCAGGCCGCCCGCGTCCCAGGCCCGGTGGGCTTGGAGGTTCTGGAAGTTATCGTGGGAGTTGCTGGAGCAGGAGGTCCAACTGCCCCGGCCGCTGTCCGCCGGGTCGGCGCCCGCGAGCTCGGGGGTGAGCTCCTCCCCGCTGGCGGAGCAGGGAAAGGGGGAGGCGCGGCTCACGCAGGCCCGCGGCGCCGAGGAACTGCGGAGGAGCACACGGGCGGCTGAGAACAAGCCCAGCTCGGCCGGAGAGCGACAACATCGGCTGACGGGCTTTCATTAAAACTACAGAGCTTTTGGGGCAGTTTACAGCGGCGTGTTATGGTGCCACAATAAACACACTGATTCAGCGAAAGGATTTTACAGACTGTTTATGTGATTAAAATCAGCCGAGCGAGTATTATGGATATTTAAAATAAGATGATGAGAAAAACACGACGCAATCTTTTAATGACGAGCCGGAGTAATAAACATTCACTTACAAAGTAAAAATGGTGTAAAAGACGGTATGAAGTCCCGTGGGTGTGGACATGCAAACAGTGTGATTAAAAGCCCTCTGCTGGCCAGTGGGAGGGAGATGTCTGACACTGGGAGTTATGGGAGAGCCAAGGTGACACTCCAGCCCGGGGCGGACGTACCTGGCGTGAGGTGGGACGCCTTCGGGCGCAGGCTGCGGGGCGGCGGGCTGCGTGGTGGCAGCGGGCGCGGACTCAGCCGCGGCGAGGGGGCGGGCACTGGGGCACCGCTCCTCCGCCACGGCCGCCGCCACCGAGTCCACAGAGCCGTTGCTGATGAGGCTGGAGCGAGAGGAGATCTCACTGTGGCTGGAGTCAGAGAGCGCGTCCGACTTTCCCGCCGGCATCAGGGCGTACACTGTGGGAGAAAAGAAATGGGCACGTCTTAAAGGGACGGGCTGGATCTTAAAGGGACGGGGTGGATCTTAAAGGGAATGCCTGCAGATTAAAGAGACAGGCTGGATCTTAAAGGGACGTGCTGGATCTTAAAGGGAATGCCTGCAGATTAAAAGGGACGGGCTGGATCTTAAAGGGACAGGCTGGATCTTAAAGGGAATGCCTGCAGATTAAAGGGACGGGCTGGATCTTAAAGGGACACCCTCTGCAAACAACTGAGTGTGTACTAAAGACTGACTACAGAACATTCAATAAAGCTGCAATACAAAAACTTTAATTCAATACGATAAAAAATCCAAAACAACTCTGCGTGGCACCTGATACACAATTCCCTGTTCGTACACGAGTTTCACATACAAGGACTGCACTTCTCTTCAGGGATGGGGAGCTTCAGGGCGATATTGCGATAATGACAAACTGAGAAAACATCAAGGTACATATCAACAACAACTACAGTTCCGGTAGAATGGGGTCTGTTGGTCTGTCTGTCTCACAGTGTTTTTCTCCTCCAGTCCCTGGCTTGACAGTATAGCCATTTAAAAGGGGAGGGGCTTCTGCACGACACTTCCTGTTCAGAGGCAACTTCCTCTCCCACACCGGAGCTCCGCGCCTCTGCCTCCCTGCCTCCGGAGCTTCCCGCCTCTGCCTCCCTGCCTCTGGAGCTCCCCGCCTCTGCCTCCCTGCCTGCGGAGCTCCGCGCCTCTGCCTCCCTGCCTCCAGAGCTCCCCGCCTCTGCCTCCCTGCCTCCAGAGCTCCGCGCCTCTGCCTCCCTGCCTCCGGAGCTCCGCGCCTCTGCCTCCCTGCCTCCGGAGCTCCGCGCCTCCTGCCTGCCTCTGGACCTCCGTGCCTCCTCCCTGCCTCTGGACGTGCTCTGCCTCCTGACTGCTCTGAAGGGCGAGCTCAGACTCCTCAGGACCCAACGCCTAGGGGTGCGAGTCCCAGGCGAGTGGGCCGGCACCGGCTCCGCCCCGGGCCCCTCCTCCTCAGCTCTTCCACTGCAGTGGCCTGTGATCTGCTGGATGCGCCGCTGCAGCTGGGCCCCACCTATTCCATAGCTGCGTTGGCTGCCGCCCCCCCGGGCGCCAGCTTCGCTGGTCAGGGACGAGGACGAGCCGGACAGGTTCACCGGGCTGGAGCTGTGCGACTTGGGGGCACCACCTGCTGAGAGACGCACCGTGGCCATAATACACCACTGCAATGCCGGCTTTGTTTACAAGCGAGACGCTCCATGGCAAATACGTACAGAACGTGTACCTTTTTCTTTTAAGTTCTGCAGCATAAACACCACAAATTAGCTGTTATGATGCTGCTTTGATACATTTCATGTTGCGTCGTAGTAACCTGGGAGACTCATATCTAACTGGACCCATCGATTAAATAACTAAGCCAACCAAGGGATTTGAACCGATGACCATCTGATCACAGGTGCAGCATCTTCACCTACTGAGCCATACCCAACTACGTGAGAGTATGGTGTCTCGTGAGGGCTGACCTTTGCGGGGGGACCCTTGAGGGGAGACGGTTGGGGTGGAGTGCAGGGAGGAGGTGGTGGACACTGTGTCCTCGCTGGGGCCCGCCTTCCTCGCGGGCCCGTCCTCAGCGGAGCTGGTCGTCTTCTTCAACACCTGCGGAGAACCTAGGGGCGAGGGGGGAGGGAGAGGGTAGACAACCGTTGGTTAATTAATCTGGCACCATTCAGCAGGGAGTGATGGGGGGGGGGGGGGGAGACAAAAAAAAAACAACCGGCCCCCAAAAAAAAAAAAAAAACCAGAATATAAAAAAAATTTAATTTTTTTTTTTACAATTTATAAAAAAATAAAAAATATTTTTTA
>JABFDZ020000052.1:3254492-3269237 GCA_019775955.2 Pollimyrus isidori
AATAAAAAGCTCACAACAGGAACCTTCCGGCACCAGTAAAGCTGGCAAGGTGACATGTAATGGGCCTCTGTGGTCACATGGCTATTTGGCTGCTGTGATGATATGTCGTTTAACATATTGGTATCAGCCAATATGAGTCAATATTGCTGGTTGGTATTTAGACTTCATTTAATATTCTAGGTTACGAAAGCTAACGACATAACTACTACAATAATGGAGAAAAGTCCATTGGACCATCAACCATTTTCCATAGTGGAGGAAGAGGGAATTTGCTGGGTCATTCGGCACTTAGTGCCACACTAAGTTGGCACTGCATCGCTGATATCTAACTGCCTGCGTAGCACGATGTGGTTTCCACACACATTTATGATATCTTAATAAGTAACGTTGCAAACATCAGCCTCACTACAGATTTGTGTAGCTCAGGGCCTAGCCAGTTATCTGTATCCATTATTTTTAGAGAAAAATCAGTTATTGGTATCGGCCAAAATTCTTTGAACCAGTTTGGTAAGGTCTTTTAATATCAGGCTGGTCTTGTACGTTATGTTAATTTATAATGTTAAAGTAAATGTACATTAAATGTAACTTGTATGTAAAACTCAAAGATTTTCAAATTTAATACGATCCAGTGATAAATAAACGTAGATGAGGGGCACCTAATGAATGAAGAATAGTATCAATACAGTGGGTGTCAGGGGGGGGCGCCCCCCCCCCCCCCCCGCCGCGCGGGGGGGCCGCCCCCCCCCAGTCAATAAATCCTCAAGTGGCCCCGAAAAGGAAAAACTTCCCCATGAGGAAGATCTACCCTATATGACTATTCTTAAAACTCTATTTCCGACTGCATTTTTCCAACGATACCTAGGTGTCAAACTGTCAGATTTCAGACTGTCAGAGTGTTTAAATGTTTTCTGCATTCATACACACGTGCCGTTTGTCACCGTTTCTTGCAGCGTGACAGACACGATCGTAACTCCGGCCCAGCCATCGCACGGCTGAAGATGGCAACAGGGGACTGGGACGTCTGAGCCCGCAGCTAGACACTGGTGGAAGGCAGCTCTGCGTTAATGGCATGCGGGGGGCGAGGGGGCCGGCAGCTCACCGTGGACGGACAGGTCCTTGGCTATGCTTTTCTTCCGCAGGGGATTCAGGCTGACGGGGGGCATCTGCAGCACCTGGCTCATCCGGTTCTGGGGGTGGGGCTTCCCCGACGGCAGCGAGGAGCGCAGCAACACCGGGGACATGTCCAGCTTGGTCGACCGCCGCTCGCTCACGTTCTTAGTCACTGTGGCACCGAAAGAGGAAATCATTCATCTTGTGCCGAAAGCTGCAGGACTCACAAGTTTCCACAGAAGACGATCTTAGAGTAGAGCCGCCATCGATAGCGTGACAGCGAACGAAACGTGGGGCCGCAAAAAGTGGAAAAGCAGATGATTTGGGGGAGATTATATATGATTAAAATTAACGCAATTAACCAATCTGCGGCGCAGAATGACTCAAAATCCCTGAAATCTCTCCATCGGCCGATCTCGGCCAGTTTCGGTGTGTTTTATTTGCACTCGGGTTCCGAGTTTTGAAGCCGGGAGTGACGGCACGCTCGCTCCCATCTCTCGGAGATCCGAGAAATATCTCGGACGGAATCCAAGATGGCCACGCCCTTTATCAACAGAAGGGAAGTTTTATCCTGGTTAAGCGCTACTTCTCAATTGTGACTCATTAAATCGGTCGCACACACTACCGTCCAACTTATCTGTGTACTTGTTGCTACGGAGTTTTATACGTAAAGCACCGCGTGTAATGTGTTATCAACTGATATCGCCAACAGTGGCAATTAACCGGGCTAGAATTAATCACGATTAGTTGGATTCCCTGTCGAATTTAAGGTAGTTCGGACTAGTTGTAAGTGAATGAAGTAGTTTGAGGGTAGCTTGAAGTATTAAGTACTCCTGCATTCATTTCAAAGACAATGGCCACCAGGGGGCACTGATGGGGAACTGCTGATAAATTTTAGTGCAACACTCATGAGATCAGACAGGGACACGCAAGTGGAGCTTAGGGCTATGTGGGCAGCAGGAGGCCTTACGGTTGTTGCAGGCCGGCTCACACTGGAAGGACATGATATGGAACTTCTCCTCGTCCGTCTCCACCTGCAGGTTGGACAGGTACTGCTTGACCTTGCGGGCCATCTGGGCTTCCTCGTACAGCTTCTTGGCGTTCAGCAGCGAGCTGCGTCGCACGCGCTTCTTGTGCGCGGCCCCCTGGACCTCCAGCATGTTGGAGTTGGTGCTGCCCTGGCTTAGGGACCTGGGGAGAGAAGGGGGGCCTGGTGTCAGACGGCAGCGGCGAGGCGAGCCTGGTGCCACATGCCACTTTGCGGTTGGCACTCCGCATTGTCCGGGATGCTGCGATGGGGGCCGTAAGCACAGCGAGGCTCACGCTCGTCTCACGACTGCTCCAGCTCAGCGGCAGCACGTTCACACGACCATGCAGGAAGGATGCACACTGACACAACAGAGGCGCCATGCCGGGGAGATCGAGGACGGAATCAGTGGCTTCGCCGATGCAAAGGGTGCAAGATGACGGACCGTAATGGCGGGAGTAACGCGGATCCACGCGACAGGCTGTGTCGCGGATCCGGGCGAGGGGCTGTTAATGGTGGGGGGGGGCATGCGGTTTCACGTCGATGATGGGGCAGGGAGATGCACGGCGACACATGGAAACTTAAAGCCAGCAGACTTACCCTAAACTTTTCCACCTCTTCTTCCTGAAAGCGAGAGCCGTGGACATTGAGGCGAGGTTTACAGGCCGACAGTTTTAGGAGGGGAGGGTGAGAGGGGCAGGGAAGTGTGTGTGTGTGTGTGTGTGTGTGTGTGTAGTGCTGCTAGCTTACTTCCCATTTAACACGCGTGATAAGGTTTCTCTGAACCCAGCGCTCTGATAAGAAATCAGGCAAGAAATCACCCCTTAGACACAAAAACAATGGAGTCTCAGGACAGACGCTGGGATGGGACCCTCTCTGCATGTGGGGGGGGGGATGGACACGCACCTCTGGCGGAACATGAGGGCGGGGTCCATGTTGGCCGAGGTCATCCGCACCACGCTCCGCACCTCCTTAGCGATCATGCGCAGTTTCTCGAAGTTGACCAGGCCGTCCACGTTGGAGTCGTTGCCTGGAGAGCCGGGGAAGGAGGGAAGATGTCGGTATCGTCTTAGCGAGGGGGATGAGGCGCGCTGGGAGCCGAAAGGCTCTGGGGGATTGGCCGTTGGCGCGTGCCCACCCCCCCCGCTAATTACTGATGGCCCCCCAAGCGGCGTGGGACCCTGAGCCGCTTGGACAGATCGCTGAGGGTGCGCCTTCCTCGGCGGCTCTGCTCCTAATGAGAACCCCCATCGATTTATTCACTCATCATTATTCATTATTAACACGCTGCCAGGCTGCCGAGCATCGCGGGATGGGCGAGGTGACAGAACAGCGGCCAGAAACACCGCCAGCGGAAATGTAATCGGCGATAATGGCGGCGGTCAGCAAAGAAGCATTAGCGTAATGACCGGCATTATTTATTCAAAACGTTCGCAGGTTGTAGCACAGCTAGCCGGCACTAATCAATATCTGTCTGGATACATAAGCCCTCCAGACCCAAGACGCGTGGAATTTCACCAACGTCTTGAACACTAAGTACTTAATTCACTTGTAAGACGGTCACTATGGTTTTGACCAGGTTTTTATGAGAAGCACAAAAGGAACCACTTGACCTTTGCTCCACAGAAGTGGGAAGTGAGACGTGGTTGCGAACTGGGTATTATGTACTGATACTGGTGTGGTCTTTATAGTGTAAATTGCGCTGCATAATACTGTCGTGATATTTTACCTGTCCAGTACAATGTACGATCCAGAAGATCAAACAGTGCATTACACTACATAATCTATAATCAGCGTGGTCTTCAAATGGCGCATTAACCCCGCATGGTCCGATACCGGAGTGGTCTTTATATCGTGCATTAACCCCGCACGATCCGATACCGGAGTGGTCTTTATATCACGCATTAACCCCGCAGGATTCGATACCGGAGTGGTCTTTATATCGCGCATTAACCCCGCACGATCCGATACCAGAGTGGTCTTTATATCACGCATTAACCCTGCAGGATTCGATACCGGAGTGGTCTTTATATCGCGCATTAACCCCGCACGATCCGATACCAGAGTGGTCTTTATATCACGCATTAACCCTGCAGGATTCGATACCAGAGTGGTCTTTATATCACGCATTAACCCTGCAGGATTCGATACCGGAGTGGTCTTTATATCGTGAATTAACCCCGCACAATCCGATACCGGAGTGTGCCAATCACGCATTAACCCTGCTTCACACCGCCCCAGACCACAGAGGCCCACCGAAGGAGTCACCTTCATGCAGGAAGGTCAGGTCCTTCTTCACCACGGGGATGAGAGGGATGATGGGGGGCTGCACGCTCTGGCTGCTCAGCACGTTCCTGTACTTGGCCATGTTCCGGGACGGGTCGAAGACGTCCTGCAGGTCGCGGAACAGCTTCTCGTACTTCCCCGGCAGCTTCTCCCAAGACCCGCGCAGGCGGTAGACCGGCGCCAGGTTCAGCCCGCTGCGACGGAGGCCGCGGTTAGCAATCAGAGGCCGACAGACACGACAAAAGCAAAGACGGAAGGCCTGTCTGCAGGGCAGCGGGCAGGCACATCTCAAACGTGCATAAAACCTACCGCCAGACCTTTGGTGGTGAGCAATATGTCAGTGCGGCTAAATTCACAGATAGTACATTTTCAGATAACCCACTATTAACAGAAGGGCCCTACAAGGAAGAGTCAAGTCCGCAAACCAGCTAGACTCACTCTTCTCTCCCGTGAGCGACAGCAGTCAGCCGGGAACAAAAGCCAGCTAAAGGATCTCGACTCAAACGCACAACCTGCCTGCGACACAAGCAGCTGGCCGCCAGCTGTAAACGTTAATCGCCGCAGACTGGCGATTATCCGACCGCCAGCCCTGACTGAACTGCAGCGTTCCCACAGCTCACAAGCCACGAGATGGGAGACTTGAACAAATTCGAGTTCCACTGTGAGTGCACACTCCTCTGTTTCCCATTCCCAACCCATATGACACAACGTGCATTGAGAACAGTGCAGCGCAAACTAATTAAAAACACATTATTACTCTGTATTTATGCATGTGACACAGCGCAGTGCAATGTAGAGGAGTGCGTTACGAAAGCTGGCACTAATCAGTATTATTATTCCGCAAAACTAGCATGGTGGCCCAGCAGAAGGCACCGTACCCTCACACCTCCAGGGCTGGGGGGTACAATCTCATCCCCACTACACGCGTGAACTTTGCATGTTCTCTCCATGTCAGGCAGGTTTATTCTAGCTACTGCAGTTTCCTCCAAGTCAAAACATGTAGTATGGTATCTGATAGTGTGCCTTGTGTTGTACTCCAGGGTGTCCCTGGTCTCCTGCCCTATCGTCATAGCGACCCCGCACCGGTGCTTCTGGGAGACGAGATGTTCCGCAGATTAGCGCAGTACCTGATGATGGCGAACATCGAGTTAAAGTTCTTGCATTCGCGACAGTGCAGGGCGATCTTGATGAAGTGTTTCAGTGTCTTCATCCTCTTCAGCGCGTTGGGCTCCCTCAGGATCTCCGTGGCCACCCAGAAGGTCTCCTGGTTGATGATGTCCTCGAACTGCTTGAGTTGGCTGCTGCTGGCGGCACCCGAGGGCTCCAGCTTGAAGAGGTCCTCCACGTACTCGGTGGACTCGACGTTGCGGAAGAGCTCAAAGTCGCGCATGGAGAGCTGGGCGGCCACCTCCATGGTGCTGAGCTGCAGCAGGCTGATCTGGCTCTCCCTCAGCAACTCTTGGGCATCGTCGTCTGAGCAGAGCGTCTCGGTGTCCATATTGTTCTTCAGGTAGTACCTGGTAGGAGCAGGGGTACTAAGAAACCTAGACAGACTGCAGAGTGTTCTTACACTCAGCCAAACAGCCCATCCCCCACCCTCCACAACCAAACTGCAACCTTTACAGATCTGAAACCTAAATTGTCACCTAAACTTTCATGCTGAAACTGGACATTTTCAGGACAGTTTCAGAACAGTTTAAATAGATTTTTTTTTTTAAAACTGCATCGCTAATTTAGGCTAGTGGAAGTGCTGCTGAAGTTCGACTCGCAAAGAGGTGAAATTCAAATCGAGTCAACGATCATCATACACGTGGGGGAAAACAAACACGATATAGGCAGTAAGCTGGCTCTGGGGGGCGAAAGTGAGACTTTGGAACATGAAGTGCATTTTGGGAGATCTCGCGTAGCCAGGCACCTTTCTGCTAGACGAACTTGCCGTGGGCCAAATGAAACTGGCGAATGATGGGCCCGATCTGCAGTGGCTTGAGTGGCTATTTACAGAGTCCATAGGGCTGCTTGCCCCGTGTCACTATTCCCAGGAGTTCAGCTAGACGTACAGATGTCTAAACGCTTGTATGTTACAGCTACCCTCTTCTTGCATTGTACTCTGCTACGCTTTGCCAACCATAACGACTAGAGCAAACATCCTGATAAATCAAGGCCAGATTGTGTTTCCCAGGTTAGATACCATCTTTCAGGCAGTGTGCCAAGTCAGGAACAAAGCATCAGACACCGACTAAGGAAATCAGAATAGCCAATGAACTCATGCAGCCAATGAGGAGGGAGTGGGCGTGGCCTAGTCATCACGCTCTCTTACACTGGTTCGTAGCGTTTGATCAGGGTGTGTGGTGGACTGGACAGGGCCTACCTGCCGTTCAGCTGTATCCGGTCAGCCAGTTTGGACAGCTGGTCAGGCAGCCTCCTCTGCTTAATGACGCCCTCCGGGCTGACGGACACCTCGCACAGGGAGAAGGTGTCGGAGGTCTGCAGGAGGCCAAGCTCGGCGACCGCGTGGGACACGACCTCCTTGGCCGTGGTGTCTTTGCTGATGATGATGTAACAACTCTGCTGGTCCGACTTGAACACGCGGATGACCTGGTCTGGAACATCTTTTTTTTTTTCAGGAAAATAAAACAATATTGGTTTTTAAAAAAAGGCTGACTGTTAAACAGCATAAATACATTGGATCGTAACGCTTGCGCAAAGAATCAAGCACGCAAAGTTAAGATATCATCATCTGTAGGGCAACTCATAGGACAGTGTGTCTTATGATGTAACCAGCGGTAACCTGAGGGATGCCCTGGACTGACAATAGTTTTGTCAGAGCTCCTGACAAAGTGACCGCAATTTGATGGCCTCCAATTCCGGACGACGCAAATAAACAAAACAGGAAATCCTAATAATACTGAAAGCCTTCCATAAAAGCAGTTTACAGAAAGGCAATAAAGAATCATTCGCTACAAATACTATGTTTGCGTCATTTTAATTGGCCGGAACAGCCTGCTTTACCTGGTCTTTAAGTTCTCATAGCCAGGAAACAAAACTGAAAACAGACCTTGAGAACAAGAATCGTTATACAATCAACCACCAGACAGGGATATCATTCTGAATCTAAAGTCTACTGCACAGAAAGTGTCATTATATAGACGAATGTCTAAAGAAAACTATGGTAAGTTTATTCTGCAGCAAAAATAAGAAGTCCTTCAGGGAAAGGAAACATGCTTTATTCCAGCCAAATCAGGGTTTAAAATCGTGTGTGTATTGTACTTACAGTAAAATCCTACAGCTGTGTCAGCATCAAGAGAAGGAGAGACACATGACTGAACACACAAATAATGGATATACACAGTCTGTCATCACACAGACATAATCTCATCTAAAAACCCGAACAACTAACTGGCACAGATCAGTAATACTTGTGTCTTTTTTTTTAGAACCACATATCTCACGCAGAAATGTACGAGGCACTCAGCCCTAACCCCACTTAGTGCCTGGTACACGAGTCTCAAACAGATGAGGAAAACCTTTGGTAATTAACGTTAAAAGAATTCTGGGATAGGCTCTCTTCCCTAGAAAGAATACATTCCCCTTAAGGTCAGTTATATTTATGTAAACTTCTGTAAGTATTAGCAGCTGTGTTAACATTCTTCTAAAGCACTGTTTACCTAAAAAGCTTATCGGGAAAGCTTGTATTAAGCAGTGCATTGTGGGAAAACGGGGTGCCGTCGACCTCTCACCTGCGGCAGTGGAGTAGTCGAGCACGGTGGAGACCGGCTGAAGCAGGTCCGGGCTGCTGGAGGACAGTGCGCCAGGCACGGGCATGATGGCCACACTGTGCCGACACTGCTTGGTGCCCACGATGCTGTCGTCCTGGCACTGGATCACGCCACCATCGCTGGCACAAAGAGGGCACGGTCACAAGAGGACCCCCCCCCGACAGCCTGTTTGCTCACTGAACTTCTCTCTCATCACAGCTACCCGGTTCAGTGATGCAACCCACATCCACAGGGAGGACGGCGCTCGGGTAGAACTGCAGGACGGGAACTCCGCGATGATTTAGCGTGAACCGCCGGTTATTTACAGACAGAAACAATCTGACAAGCTGGCGACGGCCATGGGGAATGGTGCAGCTTAGTGCGAGAACGGGGGGGGGGGGGGGGGAGCCGCTGTCACGGGTCAGTGTCAGGCCGAGCGGAGCCCATCGATTCCCGCCAAGAGTGCCAAGGTCCAGCTTCTCCCTCAGCAGATGGGGAGGCCGGCCTCCCTCAGCGATCCCGCCACCGCAGCGCGAGCGCCGTCCCCCAGCAGACCTGAGCCGACGCTGCGATCCGCGACGCTGCGATCCGCGACGCTGCGATCCGCGACGCTGCGATCCGCAGTACCGCTGGCTTCAGAAGCCCACACACGCCTGGACCCTCAGTCTCCCCCAATCCCGTGTAATCCACAGGCCGCTTCGACGGCTGAAGTCGAAGGACGGCCGACTCCTCTACGCCGCTCAGACCGTCCGGCCGCGTTTCATTTACGTTCATTTACGTTCCGCGGATCTTTTCTTTGTCGGCGCCGCAACTTAAAACGCGGGTCATGCGGCCAGTTTGAGGCTACGGGTCGCGGCATGCTGGACACGCCATCACCCAGTAAACCGAGACGCACCGTCTACGGTGTGAAGAAGGCGACCGGTTTCGATGGAGCCGCACTGAATGACGTGTCAATTTAGCGCATAAAAAAAACTGAGGTGAACCCACAGCATCAATGGATACCCGACTTCTTTTTGTATGATAGCTGCTGACAGACAGTTTAAAAACCGCATCTAAATATGCAACGCGCTAATGGAAAAGTACGCTTATATTCCTTATTTATTAGCCAAGGCTGCAACGTGCCACGCCTTGTGACGAAGGATTATTAAGGGAGAGTTACAGTAGGCAGTGCATTCCGGCGTTAAAAGACACCTGGTAAACTAAAGGATTAGAGGATCGTATCCATTGTTGTAGGTTTAACACATAGCTCACCGCGTCTCCACCCTACTTAATCGAATTTTAAGAACTACCCGTGACACGCATCTCAGAATTTAAATTGTTCCGTGCGGAGTAATACATGTTCACGCTCCTTAACACGGTGAGACCATGGAGTAATACATGTTCACGCTCCTTAACATGGTGAGACCCATGGAGTAATCAGTACTCTCACTGCAGAGCCGACAAGCTTCCTCAGAAAACACTCAGTGACCTTAAGCTGCCCAGCCCAACGCTGTCTGTTCCTACTTTGACTTCAGCCTTTTAAGGGAATACGAAGCGGTTTCGATCCAAATTAGGGTAGTCAAGGAAGTGTCTTACCCAAAGAGTCCTCTGCACGTGTGAGGCAGTTACAGAGAGAGACAACAGTGAGGAGCAAGGTGAGAGAAAGACAGCCAGAGACAAGTGGACAAGGTACACAACGTCACCAAACACGGCACATGACAAATCCAACATAAGTCACCACGTCTCACAACAATGCGTGCTTCTGTTATTATTTTATTTTAAATACACCCGCTTTTAGAAATGCGAAGAGAACGGCTGTAAACAAGACAGGGAGGAATAATAGGTCTACCAGCGCAATAAAAAAGAAATAAATGCAGGAGGAAAGTGAGCGATACGGTGTGAGATGCATGCGCTGCACATCTGGCAGATGGGCTGGTGCACTGCAGTGCCGCTTCATGCATAAGCAATGCGATGAACGAGCGGTAGGCAAGTCGTCAGCAATTTGCTAGCTACATTTATAGTATCACAGAGGAAAGATGGGCGCTTTGATAAAACTGATGAGACGGACCGGGGAGCAGAGATTATGATACGAGACGTCAGCCTGCGTTTACGTCGCGACAGCCAGCGGACGAGGGTGCAAGCCTGGCTGTCGGGATGCCGGCAACGGCCTGTGCCAGGGCACTGCTTCCGTTAGCGGGCAGAATGAGCGACAAAGTGGCACAGCGGTAAACAAAAGCCGGCGAGATGGTGAGATGAAGGCTGAGAGCTGCCTCATCCGTGTTCAGCCCCTCCATCGCAGGGAAGCCGGCGAGGACGGCGACCGCTGAACACCATCTGAGAGCGACAAAGCCCGTCGTCCCCGGAGACGGCCGAGCCTCAGATAGAGACTCGCGTTTAATCCAAAACGCAGAGCAGAAGAGCCGCTCCTGAGGCACAGACCGAGGCCGCCGTGAACGGGAGCGGAGCGGGGGGGGCGAGTGGACGCAGCCGGGGACGAGGATGACGACAGGGTATGCCGGAACAGAACCTGATGCATTCTGGGTACCTGAAGGGCTTGGGTGGCAGTATGCTGAAGCGTGTCTTGTCGAGAATCTTCCGGATCTTGTTGCGGCCCCCGGAAACGGTGTTGGCCTTCATCTTCTTGTGGCTCTTGTCGGTGGGGAACTCCAGGTCGCCGGGCAGGTCCGGGATGGAGAAGCGGTTGCTCTTCTTCTCCTGGATCTTGGGCACATGGGGGCCGCCATTTTTCTTCTCGTGCTGGACGCGGCTCATCAGCTCTTTGAAGACTGTGGGGTGGGGGGGGGGACATGCAATATCACAGAGACCTGCATCTCCTCTTACACACACACACACACACACACAATGTGTGTCATGCCTTCAGCTTCTATACCTGAGATATCTTCTCTCCAAGTCTGAAAACCAGACTCAGCTGGCATTGAGCCCTGAAATATTGGGCGACCCACGGTCATCTCTTACAAAACATGATTTGTGCCAAAACGGAACCAATCCAATGGCTGGGGGGGGTTTTCCCCCACAAGATGTTTCAGATCCTCAGCGGAATAACAACAAAATAGTAAGGCTATGTATTCATTAAAGGGGATGAACAGCTTATCAAAGCTTCCAGAAGCAGTGACTATTCTGGGAAGTCATGTCAGAAGACGCATTTTCCTTAATTACTTGTTACATTCTAAAACCCTAAGTGCACAGGCTACATGTTTTTATTTTTAAACTGGCAAACAGAAAGCTCAGAAACGTCCACGTGTGTCAGCGTTCCTGTGGATGCAAGCCGGTCCCCCCTCCTTACCAAATATGTTCGTCTTGACGGTGAGAGAGAGGTGTGTGTTGTTCCTCAAGATGTCCATGGCTTTGGCGTAGGTGATGTTCTCAAAATTCTGCCCGTTTATCTCCATTATCTGTAAGAGGGGGCTTGCCTTAGACGCAGTACAGCGGAACCCGGGCGGGGAGCCTAAAACCTCCTGGCCGGAGGTCATTAATGCACGTTGCCACCTCAGGCATCCAGCGGAGGAATGCCAACAGGGCTGCCTATCCCAGGGGGGCACAGTAGCACGATCTTGTTGGCTCGGACAAGTCAGACGCTGCGTCACCTGGCACAAATAAGCTCTACGTTCTATGTTAATTGCTGCCTGCCTTTATATTTACATTATATATAGCACTGAAATTAAATTACAACATTAATTCATGGAGGCACTTTCATCCAGAGAGACATGATGGGCGCACGCCCACCCCAGGTCACATGCCGCACGCCCACCCCAGGTCACATGCCGCACGCCCACCCCAGGTCACATGCCGCACGCCCCCGCTCCCCCACCAAATCGGGCCCCTACCTGGTCCCCTCGCTTGAGGCCGACCTCGGCCGCTTTGCTGCCCTGCTCCACCTCGTCCACGAAGACTCCGAAGCCGCGCTCGCTGCCCCCCTGCAGGCTGAAGTGCAGGGGCGACTCCCTGGACGGCTTCAACAGGGTGGCCTGCCGCCACTTGGCCTTGGCGGCGCAGGCGATGTTCAACAGCCTCAGGTGGCCCTTCATCTTCTGCTGGAGGAGGAAGAGGAGCCACCCGTCACCACGGTTATCGAGGGGCCGGCGCGAGGCTGCGGGGTGAGTGCGCGAGATAGCCCGTACTGCCGTCTCCAGGAGCCTCTCGAAGTCCTCCAGGAACTGCGACATCTCCGGGTTCCCTTCGAAGTCGTTGAAGTGATTGTTCACCCAGAGGAGCACGACGCGTGTGACCTGCGGGGGGGGCGGCAGAGAGCGCGCTCAGACCACGAGGATCTCCACATTCACGTTTCATCCGAAGGAGACGGTCTAAACCGTAGCTGTAAGTGCGCGCCTAACCACTCTCACCGGTTGCTCCGTTTTTAATGTACTCCGACACGCCAAATAAACTCCAGCTATCGACATGCTAGTGGAGCGGTTCCAGGAATCTCAGCGGCTAAAGCGCGTCTCGCTGCACTTGGCAAAGGAAGGAGCGAACGAGTTCTGCACGTTTGCAGCAATGCGAAGACAGAAAAACAGGTACTAGATGTGAAGGTCATAAACACAAGACAGCACAGGTTATTTACTATTTGCAAACCCTACTCTGGCACCTCTGCTCACTTTCATTCTCATTGAGCAGTGGTGGACAGTTCAGGTCTAGAAAGTTAAAATCCAGATTTTATTTCAACCAACCCGCTGAATATAAAGAGTCACAGTCACAGAGCAACTCAACGTGTTGGTTGAAACAAAACCTGGATTTTTACTCCCTGCACCCAAACTGTCCACCTCGATTACTGAGCTTGCTTCTGCACAGAGAGCGAGCCAAACGGCTGGCTGGTGGGTCTGCGATGGGCACCTTGTCTCGGAGGCTGTCCACGTTGAACCACTCCAGCAGCTTCCGGCCGACCTCCATGGGGCTGGACAGGAAGGTGCGGTAGGTGAGGAGGAAGTCCTCGATGTAGGTGGGGTCCACCACCGAGTGCTCCTCCACCAGGTGCATAATCAATCGCTCGGGCGTGCCCTGAGGAGGAGTGAGCGGCACAAGCACGCAGATCTGATAAATACAAACCCTTCACCTTATGGGGTAAGTGAAGCCATATTAAGCCGTATTAAGTGGACGAAAGACCACAGTATCGCTGACTGAAAGAAAAGCACTTTTTCTTTATAGAGTCTCCCTCCAGAACTGTACCGTGCTGAAAAGTAACCGGGTCGCGAATTTGCACGGGCCAAGGCCGCCCGGTCAGGGGAAGCTAGCACGGCACAGTTTCAAATCCCCTGGAGGGTCTGACGCGTCCCTTGGCCGAGAGAGTGGAGCTCCGAAAACAGAAGTGAACCCTGCAGGACCTTAATACGGGCACATTTAGCAAGAACAGAGCGCCACAACCAAAAAGCAGCTCTCTCAAAGGAAGGGGCTTTGAGAGGAGACTCCATTACATTTCGCTTCTTTTACAGAAGCTTTTTATCCAAAGCGAAACATTTTTCAGAAGGTAGCCTGACCCTGGAGCAGCGAAGGTCCTTGTTCAGGGGTGACAAAGGATGCAATCCAGCGACCTTCTGATCACAAGCACAGCACCCTAACCTGCCGGGCCCTCACCTTGATGACGATGTGGCCCTTTCTGGTGCCGCTGCGGTCCAGCTCCCGATGCTCCTTCACCATGACGATCTCGCCCTCCTCTTCCACCTTGTGCGTGTTCTTCTCCACATGGTTGAGGATTCGCCAGTAGTCCTCCTGGGCGATGCACACGAACTGGCCCAAAATGACATGGGGACACTTGGTGAATTTGGAGTAGAGCAGCAGATTGCCGCGCACCAAGCACGGGTACTCCCAGAAGGGCAGGGCTGAGTCATGGCTGCGAGGCATGGGAAGAGCCCAGACGGAGTCCCCACGCTGCGGTCGGCCCCGACTCCCCGCTGCCTCCCCTCACGCCTCGGGCGCCTCGCCAGCTGCGAGCCCTGGCCCCTCGGCCATAAACGCGGCCCTCAATCCGGGCAGAATCCCCGTCAGGAATCCAGGTGTGATCCAAGCGGCCTCAGGCAGGCGAGCCTCACCACCGGTCCATCCAGCGCCGCTGACGTTTTCAAGTAAAGCGCAGTCAGTCTCACACGCTCTATATTAAGGATCGGTTCCTGTTTCCACACAAAGGCGGCTCAACAATTAACCCTGCCTCTACTTGAAAAACCTGGCTAATGCAGCGAAAAAAAACAAAACGGTTACTTAACCGCGGCTATTTGTACTTGTTGTGTTGCAACGTTTTTTCCCCCCGACCATACTTGCATACTTTTCTACACTAATCAGGTCACTGACCTAGGAAAAGATTACAGAAAAAAAGACTCGTTACAGAGAAGAATTTTTATCATAATGTTTCAGCCACACAGAGTCCTGTTAACCAGGGTTAGATTTATTCAATTAGGAGACAAGATGGAAACCCAAACCAATCATAGCTGGGGTGATCACAGACCCCATTCCAGAAAGCACAGGGCACGAGGCAGGGGATACCCTGAACGGGAAAGCAGTCCATCACAGGGCACGAGGCAGGGGATACCCTGAACGGGAAAGCAGTCCATCACAGGGCACGAGGCAGGGGATACCCTGAAC
>JABFDZ020000052.1:3308079-3328708 GCA_019775955.2 Pollimyrus isidori
ATTAATTAAAAGTCAGGTTAATAGCAGGTTTTTCTACAAAATAGATAAGCGACAAGACTTTTGTCAGGGACTGTATATGCCAGTAAGTAAAAACTCTTGTCCATTTGCTGGTGTTTGACTGAACAGTCATTGGTCAGGTATCGCTGACTTTCCAGGTACTAAGCTACCAATTGTACATTTATGTGCATCCATCATCTGAATGGTTTCGAATGGAGTGAAAAGTGACACAACACAGTGTGCAGTGAACTAGAAGAAAAAAAAAGAAAAAGATAAGGCTTCTAATGGTGGCACACGGCCAAGCAAATATCGTCATTATGTTTTGATAAACCAAAACTGGATAGACAGACATAAAAGATATAAACTGCCATTCTTTCAATTAAAGATCTCTCCACCAATTTTTTTTTTTCCACATTTTGAGCCATAACATTATTAATCAATGTATTTAAGACAGAGGTGGGCAATTTGATCTAGAAAGCGCAAATGTGTTTGCAGGTTTTCACTGCAACTGTCGAATGAGATTGTTATTCAGAGGACTGATTGGCAGAAGAGTCCACACAAGTGGGTTTGAATAGGTGCCAGAAAGGTTATCACAAGCACCTGCATATGCACTGGGCCTTTAAGGTTGGCCACCCCAGATTTATGTTATATGTGTCAAAATTTCTTGCAAATTTTTCACACTTAAGGATGCAGTTTGACCTTCCAAAGGGTTGAAGAAACACAGAGGGAGTCTGCGGCTGCTTCGTTTCTGTGTTCGGTGTGGAAAGCAGCAACCATTTCAGACAGCAGTAGATCTTTCAGGAAGGGGCCTTCCTGCCACAATCCCTCTAAAAGGCAAGGCATCAAATGCCCAGGATGTTCCAAAGGACCGTGCAAATGCATCCAGGCATCTGCAGACCTCTGTTGCTTTGCTGAAGGTCAGTGTTCATGACTCCACCCTCCAAGAATGGGGGAGGGGGACACAGCCAAGAACACAAATGTTTGTCTATAGTTTTCCTGATTACCACAGGTGCGTGACCCTCCAGAACACAGTCCTATGGGAAGCCAAAAGATGGAACTTTCAGGCAGGTAAGGCCAATGCTATGATGGGTGACGCCAAAACACTGCTTTCCACAGTAAGAACTCCATGTTAAAGGCACGCCTGGAACTATACACAATGAAGCGCTGCAGCAAAGCCCAAAGTAAGGAGCCAATATCCATAAAACCACAAATGGCACAGAATTAAAGCAACTCTGCTTTAACATGCAAGCCGAAATACCTCCACAGCAATGAGAGAGTGGCGAGTAACTACCGCAAGCACTTTGTCATTACTGACAAAGGTTACACAATAATAATAATAATCATAATATTTATTATAATTATTAGCTACAACAACCACAACAATAACAACTGAGTGATAAACATTCTCTTAGACTAAATAATTTGCATGAACTGCTATTTGGTCACCCAGGTTCATTTTTAAATAAAACAAGAAATCTTCAAAAAATGAGCACTGTACACTACAAGTAATTAAAATGAGGACCTCGGGAATATAAGTGCAATTCTAGAACTTACCGTAAAGCATGGTTTTCAAAGAAATTACAAAATGACTTTCTGCCACATGACCTGTTAACACTGGACACAAGGGTTCACATCACGTGAAGAGTTTCATAATCAGAGGCTAATTAAAAGCAGAAGTTCACAGGCTGCCGAATGACACAATATTAAATTCAGACACATCATTAATATTATTTGTCTAGCTAAATAATAGGCCAAAGAGTTAAGCTTCCATTACCTGGGCTAACTTGCTGCCGCATTCCATAACACTAGAAAATTAGCAACAGGCTTCAGCAATAAATCAAAACAATTATGATAAAATTACATTAGCTACTATTAGGCACCAAGAGTTACAGATGTACCCAAGAGGAAATAGTGGCAAAGTTGACCTCCCTGCAGTAAATTTAGTGGATGCTAGTACACACACACACTCGCACCACCCATAAGCAGGGGGAATTTTACTATGTTGGGTGTTTAGCCTGCAGTGGAAAACAAGAGATTCAGTGTATCTGAAGTTCATTCTGGGGACTGGTGGGCTCACTATTTAGCATGTGGCGAAAACAAACGTCCGATGCTTTTCACTGGACTAGAAAGTAAACAGACGCAGACTGCAGTCTCCAGTAATTTCAGTGGGGCAAGGTAATTCCAAAAGTATGCCACGTCAGCAGCTGCAAAGTATTTGCATCGCTTGTAACAGTCATGTTTTCACATGTTTCCAACACCCCTGTCTCTGAACAGGCACTATCGGTAGCAAGACACGTGTACCAATAGCTACTGCAACCTTCTGTACTTCCACCTCCAGTACATTCACTTAAAGAAGCAGCAGACGACTAATTGCATGACAGAAGGAAAGCTGTATACATTTCATTTATCCTGCTGTGTGTGTGTTGAAGGGCGGTGACCGACACAGCACTGTTTATTAAAAAAAACGAAAGAATAAATATTTCAGCAACATCTATATTCAAAAAAAAACATTAAATGATTTTAAGCAGGCAAGAAAGAAGGGCACATTTACAGAGGGTTTTTTTTTGCAGATATAGACTCGGTTTGGGGAAAAAAGTACCAATCTAGAGCGTGTGACATAAGTTCAGGCACCGCTGAGCCCACATAATACAACCAGGGCTGTCTTTTAGGCCAATAAACCTCTTCCTCCTCACTCCAAAGCAAGGTCTATCTGTTGAGCAGACACAGATCTCTGCAGGGGAGGCAAGTGAACAGTACTCGTTAAGCCTATAAAGCAGTGCTTCCCAATCCAGTCCTCAGGTACCCACAGACAGTCCACATTTTTGTTCCCTTCCAACTCCCTGCCAGGCAGTGCACATTTTTGCTCCTTCTTATCTTCCAGTACGGAGTTGGGAGGTAGCGAAACTGTGGATTTCTGCAGGTCCCCGTGGACCAAATTGGGAAAGACTTCACTTCAGGACAAGAAAAATGTAGCAGGAACACAGTGGCAAACTGCACACCTCCAATCTAGGCTCACTTCGGTGAGAGAATGTACAATAACCGCTATGCCGGACTTTGAGAAGATAAAATAAAGCTAGTGCATAATGCAGTTCCACAAAAATCATTCGCATCTTATATATTTAGCAGAAGCTTTTGTCCAAAGTGATGTACAAATCAGGTAGATAGCACATTATAAACACACATTTCGTCAGAGTCAACTAGGCATAAGAACAGCTTTCAACACTTTATGATTTTCCACCACCTGGAGTCATAAAACCCAAAAGTGTCAAAAAGTAAAAAACAAACTGTTGCAGCTATGAAAGGTATGACATGTCATTCATATTCACATAGCACACTCTACTAAATGAAATATTTTACAAAAATTAGAAAAATCCAGAGCTCTTCCAGCTATTCAGTGTAACAAATATTTATAATGAAAGCTATTAGAATTGTTCATACAGTATTTAAATTCTATAACCATCCAATTAGAATCAATACATTGACTGTATTGTTACATAAAAATAAGATGGTCTTACGCTTATTCCTCTCACTTTCACCAGATATCCTTATATAGTTTAATTTTCATATGAAAGGCAGTTTCATGAACATATGAATAATAATAAAAAAAAAATAAAAAAATCAAGCCTAAATCACAGATTCTTTTATTAAATCCCTACCCTCCACTAAAATGAAGTCTTAAAGAATTTGTAGGGCTAAACTGGTTTGATCAGAATCTGAAGAGAAGCAAACACCACCACCAGCACCATAATCATACGCAGATAAAATGAATGTGAGATATACCCAATTATCTTCATTTGTCAGAGATCAGTGCTCGTGTGTCCATGGGTCGCATATGACATTACTAACTGCCTACTTGAAAAGTCTGAAGCAAAAATAGGATTTCCCTTTTTGAAGGTATTTAAGCAACGCTGCCAGTTGAGCACTGAAACCAGAGGCCTTCACAAGCCAAACCCCACACGTCTCTGAGTTGATCACACCATTCATATGTCTGATGTCCTAGCAGGGTCAGAGGCCTCAGAGTAGGCGCACAACTCAAAAACCTTTGTGTGAGGCCCTGTGTGATAACGCTCCTCTGGAGGTGGAACTGCAAAAAGAACTGCCTAGAAAAAGACAAATATGCCAGTATGGAGGTTTTCTGGCAGTTTGGTAAGCAGGTCAGATGAAGCGTTGCTAAATCTATGAAATCACAATAACAGGAATAAAATTAACTCCCCTGCGTAACTCAGAGGTCAATGCATAACAGTCTACAGTATTAAAACACAAGCGTGACCACACAAGAGGCCGCCATCGTCCCACACCCCCTGACAATGTTCTCTGCAGACACTATGAATGGACATCGCTCGGGGGGGTGGGCCTGAAAGCTGTTTGGAATTCCTCACAAGCCTGGGGCCTACGCACAGCATTCCTGCTGCGCAAATTAGAGGTGTGGGCCTGTCCGGTGTCTGTTCAGGTCAAACGTCATTCTTTTGCGACTGAATGAGACTCTGGAACTGCGATACGATGCCGGCAGAGGCGTGTGGAAGAACCAACTCTGTGTCAAAACAGCAATTCCCTCCACAACCATCTCTTGAATTCTTGCTGGTATATCATTAGGCACCGTTCGACCTTTCAAAAGTGGGTTAGCCAAGTATTAGGAAAATAATAATAATAATAATAAACTGAAAAACAAGCTCTTTCTTCCCTAAAAATTACAATGGATGGAATGTGTAAGGAATGTCTGGTCATTCATCTGCCAAACTGTTGGCTTTGTGGCACAAGAATGAGAGGAAATGCAACAAGTAGCCGCAGTAAGTCACCCATTGTGTGCCATAGCGTGTGAGTCAGCTTTTCCCAAGTGGATCCACACAAGGTAATGAAACCATTACAGACAACACAACAGCTGTTCCCACAGCGAAACAAAAGCATCATTTGGGGATAGTCTGTACCCTAGATATTTCGGGTGAATAAAAGAGTGAGTAAAATGGTTTAAGACATGGTTTCCTGTCCCTTTTGTATCTTTAGGAGGAAGCTGGCCTGAAACAAGACGGCAGCCCCCGGCTAATTCTACAGGGTAATTAGAACTATCTGAATAAACCATGACCCTCCGTTTCAGCAACAGAGCCAGCAGTCTATCTGTATGCCTCAAGGCAAATTCATTTGTTCAGGAAACGTCACTCCAAGCCAGGAGCAAGCAGCAAAAATTATATTAAGTGCAGACAGCATGAGGGGTCAGTAACCAGCATTATTCGCTCACTCCTGCCAGGTTCAGGGTTTGAATGCCGCCTTCACTGTGCATGCATGCACTTTGCGTGCTCTCTCTGCATCACATGTGGTTCCCGTTATCGATCTAACTGGCAGTTCTAAAGTCTCCCCACTATACGATCATGTCGTGAGTGTGTATGTGCTCTGCGATGAACCAGCATTCCAGCCTTGCGCCCCATGAAGCCCAGGATAGTCTACAGGCCCACAACAAGTGCTTAGAAGATGGATGGATATTATTAAATGAACAAACTTAGCACCATCATGTTTCATGTGCTACCGACATGAATACAACGCAAATACTTCCTTGTAAATAGTTGCAGCAACTTGACTCCATTTTCAAGAGTGGTTCATATAAAACGATGCGATCTGAATTAAAACCGATATACCCTTTACTTTTTAAATGCACCATTTTCCACATAGCAATGATTCTAATAATTACTAATGGAAACCAAGTCTGGCCCTTCAATAACATGTGCATCTTTTTCATAGATTCAGTAACATTTTTACAAAAACTCAGTGCTCACTATTAGGTAGACGTGTTCATAAACACATATGCAGTGACCAAAACTTCCAATGAATAGCACAAAATCATCCAAGTAACTTCTAAATAGGGTGCGATAACCAGTGGCAGCATCTCAGACATCCTCAGTTTTTCGCACAGTGACTAGTTTACAGAGGATCGCGCAATAAACAAAACGATTCAGTCAGTCATTGGCAGTCCTGTTGCCAGAAGCACCTTGTTAATGGGGGAAGTCTGAAGAGAATGGCCAGACTGGTTTAAGCCAACAGGAAGGTCACAAGTGCAAATATAGCAGCACGGTACAACAGAGGTGTGTAGAAGTCCATTCAGAGATGTCTTGATAACCATGGTTAAAAGCAGACCTGGAGACAAAAAAGGCACCCCTGTCTAGCACTGTGCAAAGGTGCCTATCAGAGGCCACAGAACTTAGGCACTCCAGCTAATCTCTGGCATTAGCAGTTCCACTTCACCCATATAAAGGGTTTATGAATAGTTTATAATCTGGTTATTAAATAGGTTGTAACACTTCATTATAAATCAAGACAATTTCGAGTTATTAATGAAAAGAAAACTTATGAGTTGCTACCATTTACAAGTGGCAAAAGGGAGCGTTATTGTAAAGTGGTACCACATTAACTTTAAAACAATGTTATTTGGGGATTACTTGAGATCCCTGGAAGATTGAGCAACATACTTAGAAATCCATCCACAAAGAGATCTGTTAACGTCCATGGGTGCCTCAGTAGTTGTATTACAAAAAAAGACCAATAAACAAAAAAAAAAATCAATATGTGATAGGTAATCCATGCCAGGCGCAGCCCAGAAAACTGTGGGCACAGTAGTCATGTCTGCTCAACATGGATAAGGGGCTGGTGCACGTGATTCAGACAGGCAGTGTGACATTACAGGGACCCTCACTGTAATTTCATGCCCATTATCCAAGCTAAACTACTGAACCAACAGGTTTTCCTTCATGGAGGCTGTAGGGACTTTATTAGAGCCACACTTGGGTCAGCAGGAGGTCATGTTTACTTCAAGGATTCCCTCTGCATTCCACGGATTCATTTTTTTTTTCCTCTTCTTAAGAAGGCGTAGATGGGCCAAAGTGCCACTCAATGTTAACCCAAGTCAAGATGTAAGAGAGTCTGGAGAAAACGCTTGAATGTTTGTGGATGTCAGATAACACTGTTTGCCAAGTTCCAACTACAAGCTGTTTCTGACCTAAAGGTCAAGTCGACCGTATCACACCTCAAACACTGCCACACGCCCAACCTTTGCCTGCGGCTTAACTCCTAAACTAATTCATTATGTTGCCATCAAACAGAAATCTAGCAGAGGGAATTTGGAGGGTCTTAACAGACAAATAATCATAGCTTGTAACATGTTCAACATTATCCCCATGCCGCAGGTGCAGAAAAGAAACAAAAGCAAAGGCTAAACAAGCAGTTTAACATGAGGATGTCCAGAGGAAGAAGAATACTGTGTTTCCTAGCCTATTACTGCTGTACTTACTGTATATGAATATTCTAAAAATAAAGTCACCGCCATAAGCAATAGACTGACTTACCAATAAATTGCAGCTGGAAAAATAATACAGGCAGTTTTTGGACTGTTACCTACTGATACTGCTTACTCCATTTTGGAATGTTAACCAAGAAGACAAGCAAGGCTCTGTTGAACTCACGTGGTGGCAGAAAGCATGTTCACTGCATGAGCAAAGCATACAATTTCAAACCACTAAATAATAAAGCAAGGGACAACTATTTTTAGGTTTTGGTGTTATTGTAGTTTCACAATCCTCAGCAAAGGCCTGCACAGTGCTACCATTTTACTCTGGATTTTGGTAGAAATCTGCAACTTGAGATTTAACAGAACTGTGAATATGGCCAAGACTGCACATTATTCTTCAGAACAGGCAGCTTGCCAAATACAAAATTCTGACACTTCTGATAATGATACACTATACAGGCACCAACATTGCTCACAGAAAACACCCCAGTCAAGACTATTACAACACCAAGAACAGCCAAAAGAGAAATCCCCAGAATAATGGAATACCATCACTTACCCGGCGGCACATTCCCACATTGGTTCATAGCTAGATTAAGTGTGAGCTGTGCAGTTGTGGTTCTGATGTATTTCCGGCTATTACCAACAGATTTAAACAGCAATACAGCAAGATTTGGACGCATTTAGTGTCAGCCCTAAATAGGGACACATGCTATAGCTATCTTGGCAAGTCAGTGGAATCAATACTTTAATCGAAACAAGTCAACTGCTGAATCCATTCTAGCATTCCTCTAGTGTTCCATCACATTATTCTGTGTGCAACTTGTAATACTGCCCTTAGGACAGGCTAACTGGTTCCTACAAAAATATGTGACAATTGTTTTACCGGCTGTCCAATAATTTAAACCATGTCACAATGTTCTCTGCTGTGTTTGAAGAGAAATATTTTATTAAAAGGAGAAACCACATCAATACCCGCATTACAGGTGCGAACTTTCACTGCATTTTGATGCATCCCATCAATTTTTCTACATTACTTCACATTATATTTGCAAATACAAATACAAGCAGTGAGATATAAGCTCCCGTTTTTTTTTACCTAAAAATGTACACAGAAATTGTCATGTTACATTAAACTGTAAACAGAAACAAAGAATATAGACATGGCTTATCAAAATGTAAACAGAAACGGTGAGCTGCCTACATCTCGGAACAAACATGGCTGCCTCCATGAACACGCTGCTGTTTGCTTTATATTTTGGCAGATTTGGAGTGAGACTGTTTGTCTTTCGGAAAAAAATAAACAAGAAACACGAACTAGTCAAACCGCATTAAAAGCTTTATAAGATATTTTAGCACCTTTTTTAGGGAGGTAAACCAACCAAAAACGCTAACAAGTAAAATAAAAAACTCATATTGCATGATAGGATACCGTTTACGGTCATGATATGGTATTCTCTAAATCGAACACGTGCAGCTACATTTATAACTATTAATACACTTAACAAAAACATTTTTAAAGATTTATAAAATATAATTACTGTTGAGTGTGTAAGCTGCCAAGTTGAAATTAAGTCACAGGGGCAACTTGGGCAACAAAATCTTGTCATAAAATCTCGTCACGTCATAAAAGAGGCGTGTTTACGACGGGAAGAGACTTTTTCGCGATGTTTCGTGGTGTTTTCATCCGAGTTCCGACTTGGAGAGTAATAATCGAAAGCACCATTACTCCGACACGGAGCAGCGCTGTACACTGATCAGGTAGCCACAGTCACTACAGAACTACTTTTTAACTAGAATTTTTATGCCGCCGCCAGGAAATGACCAAGCAATGTCATTATGATATAATCGATTATGTTCCGTCACCAGAATCGTCCACGTCTGCATCGCGATGCATCGATTATGAGATTAATTTCAACACCCTTAACCAGCATTAATACCAACTTACCAAGTCATGTGCCCATCCTTTTGGAAGTTAAATGTAGAAGGAAACTGTCTGCAACTTCTATGTTGACAATGCTTCAAAATTTAAAAAACACTATAAAATAATTATAATTTATATTGATTATTCTTGCACACTAGACTGGGACAAGTACAATGCTGGCAAACTATGCTGGAAATATACTCATGCTATACTACAACTAGGTACATGACTTGGAGCAAACAAATTGTTGGGATCAGTAGAAAGACGTCGAAGAGAATGAGCTCAGTATAATGGCACATTCACCAACTGGAGCTCTCTCAGGAAGGGTCCAATAAACAAACAATCAGGAATTTGATGACAAAATGCATTTAGAATGTCAGGAAGCTTACTGATGCATTTGTCTGGTACAGGGCTACTAAACAACGAGGTTTTGGTCCCCAAAAGTGACTATAGAGCATATTAAAAATGGAGGAAGATCCCTGTACAGAAGTTTCAGGTGTGAAGCAGGTGTGTCTGTGAGAATTATACTGCACAGAGATTTTCGAAATTGCTTATCACTGAATTTTACAGCTCAGGAAAGAAGAGTCAAAACTCACATGTATCCCATTTAGCAAGTTTTCGTCACAAATGAAATGTCAAACAACTCTAGGCTGAAAACAAAAAAACCACACACACATTTCTGTCACGCAATATTACATAGTCAACCAGTACCTTTATAAAAGGGAAAACTTCGGGTCACACCCAGACCAAAACAAAAACTCAAATTAGATAAAACCTAAACACAGATATGCCAACAATAAATCATGAGGTAAAAAGGAAATCTATCTAAATTAAATCAAAACATGCAAAGTAGGGCAGCAAAATATATTTTTAAAGCTTAATATTTCAACAAATGATTTCTATTTTTATGTAGATTTTGTAATTGACATTTCATTCTGTGCAACCGTACAGTCATCACCATTCCAACAGACTTGTGAGTCAAACATACCATGGAAGGTCCGTGTATTGCACTTAAATGCTTACACCACAACCCTTAAGTGTTTACATGCAATACAAGAAGAGGAGTCGAACACCAGCACTAAACGTGCTGTGATTTCAGGACTCGGTGTTATTCAGCAGGATTTAATCTTTTTGCTCTAAATGATCACCCCAGAACACAAAGTTAAACATTACAACTGCTTCACTCTCACTTCCAGCACCGATGTAATACTTAATTGCACTATAGAGACGCAAACGTTCTTTTCAGCGTTTTACAGTGCGGTGACAGTAGAGGCCTTGCCGTCAGGATTCTGCGAATGATATAGGAGCTCGGGAAAGCATTAAGCAGCCACATACCAGCAACAGCATAGCATATTTCACCTCCAAAACATCCTCTACGAGAATACCGCACTGGACTAGGGCATGTCAGTACAGTCCTATAATCTGTGAAACGTGTTGACATGATTCAGTGATCTGAACGCAGATATTACACTCATACTATAAGAAAACCATATATCCTAAGCATTAGAAGTTATTTATTTAACATGATTCCCTTCTGAGTAACAAGCCCCTATAACCCCTCCCTAAAAAAGGAAAAAATGCGTCCATGACGAACGAGAAGGCGTCCCGAGTTGCTAAAGTGAAGCCATATGGTTGGTGAAAAAACACAACTTCACCGACACCGAATCGTTCCAGATCCGCGGCCAACCTCAAACTGTACGAGTGGCGCAAGTTAACCCGTCTAAGCTGCTTCAGCGACATCCGTTCAAAGGGGTTAGAGACAGTGATTTACTTCTGAATAAACATCAAAAGCACGTTAGTCGTCGGTCTTCAAGCAAAACACGTGTTTTTTTCATAAATCATTATTTGAATTCCTGCCTGTGTAATGCCACCATGTCACTTTTAACCACAGGTCAAACGATCACGCTTTATCAAAGTCATCAGCTTCGCCGGCATTTCTTAGTTTATGGAAAGCGATTGTAAAGAGAGAGAGAGAAAACTGCGCACGTCATGACACTTCAGGTAAGACGAGCGTCCGGGTGGATACATAAGTAATGCCAATAATAAACCGTTTTTCATAAGCTAACTGTTGCTTTCTGTTACTGTCCACCCTCTGCATCTGTCAAAGTTTCTGAGACCTGGCGGTGCCCCCGTATATCCACTAACACCTGGCACGGCATGGGTATACCTGTCGGGTTTCAGCGACGTTGCCCCGAAGCATCAGTTATACTATAGTGATCACGACGGAACCAAAGACCTGCCGCCGACTTCAGTGACACTCAGCAGATCCGGGACCCGGGTACTCAGAAGTTTAATAGCGCGCGTCTTCCCCCCCTCATCCAAGGCGGTAGCAACCTCCGCAGCAAAGCCCTAGCCCCAGATATTTTGATGCTCTCTCCTCCACGGCGTTTAACTCTTACTTAAACCGAGCCGGAGTTAGCCGGGAGCACGCGTTACCTCGGCCGTCCGCAGCGGCGGCGGCTTCTTCAAAGCTCGTCTGAATGAACTGTCGACTTGAGAAGTCATCGTCCTCCTCACGTACTCCACGGCCGGCGAGGTCTCCCCGAAGTCGCTTCACACCGTCAGCCAAAGCTCGGGTTGATAGTGCTGAGCTCCCATCCGGAGGATTTCCCTTGGCCGAGCATGGATCCAAGCAGACAGACACAGGCAGGCTTCCACCTCCTCCGCCTCCCGAAACTTACTAGCTTTGCTGGCTACACAATTTCGGCGACGACACAGCTGGAATTAGCTAAGGAAATTGAAACCAAGGACACTGTAGGGAATGCCGGCGCGGCAGACCATCATTAGGCAAAAAGCGACTCATCCCGGAAAACTTTTTTGCCTCCTCAGGTTTTGTCTTTCCCTCCCTTTTCCCTTATTTAGTGACTCCGCCAGACGCGCGGTCCCGAGGTGGAGCGCAGAACCGACGCCAGCTGTGCGGCACGCGCGCAAAGCAGTCGCGCTCTGGTCCGCATGGGGGGGGGGAGCGGCCCGTCCAATCAGACGCTGGAGCATCGCCGGACTCTCCCAACCCGCAGTACGCCGGAACGCGGCTCCTCCTGACTTAACGTCATAGGAGTTTGTCGATAATCGTAAATTCTGTTTTTTTTCTCACATGTTTGGGTCACATGGCCGAAGAGCCGCGATTTGGCCCAAGTGGCACATTTTTGCTGCTGTTCTGGTGTGGTGTTTTTTTTCCTCTGCAGAACTAACCGGTACATATTGTTCCACTTTGACAAAACACACCCTCCCCGACTCCCCGTCTACTAAATGTACTTGCTTCAGAGCATGCATGTAAATCATTTGTATATTCCTTAATATATGAATAATTGTTATTGTGCAGCAGGGGTACCATTTTTCCTTTCTGTCTGTATAACGTATTGAAACTACACTTTGGGAAAACTAAACCAGCGGTGTTCAGGCATAAGATCAAGAAGCAGCATTTATAATCCAACCACGTTCTTCTAAAATCTCGCGAGAAGTTGGCGCTATGGACGCCAACCGATTCCGCGTTTGCCAGCTATGTAAATATTACTTGAATGACTTCCAATAGGGCGTAACGATGTGCCGGGGTTGGGTACGAATCCCGCCCCCGCTCTGCGTACGTGTTTCCCATGTCTTTTTTCCTCTCATAGTACAAATAGATGAAGTTTTTCTTACTGGTGTCTAGTTTGCACATGGTGTATGAATGAGTGTGCCCTGAGATGGACTGACATCCCCCTCACGGTAACACTGGTAGAGACACGTTTTACGATGTGAGTAACCGCTTACGTTGATGTATTTCTCGCCCCACTGTCAGGTTGCGGAGGGTTAGAATTAATAAGAATTTTGAGCGTATTTTGTCATATGTACTAAAATGAAATAATCTGTAGTAAGGTTTTGTTACAAACGACCAGTTGAGTACTATGTGACTTTAACTCTTAATACTTAACTGGTTGGTTGTAAAAAAAACCTTAGTACGCATTTGTACTTTCTGGACCTGAACTTTTCCCTCTCTCTCTAAATGGATTACTTCTGTAACTCTCCCAACACTGGTAATAAAGCAAAGTCTTTTATGTTACCGAAAATTTAATTTGAGTTTATCAAGCATCATTGCTCTTGTAGTTTACTTATGTTCGTTTTGTGTAAAGAATAGAATTTTGCAAAAAAACTAACTTTGAAATTCAAGGTACTCGCATGTACTACAAACTTGTAAATAAAAATGAGGGCTTTTCTGGGTTTAGGCCAAAGATGGGTCCGCTTCCATTTAAGCCCTAGCCTCACCCTACGGAGCCAGCACTGATAGATCATCAGTGAACAGGCAGTAAGCTTGACATCGCTACACCTTGCTGTTAGGTTAGGTCAAGTCCATTTAGAAGGGTCAGTTAGTCCTATGTGTCTGTCATGGTAACAAACACATTACCAAATTCAGATTTGTTGCATGGTAAACATACATGCAAACATTACCGACCATCTCCACTCCCGATAACTGTATATCACTTCTTTGTTAGGGTTTGTCAAAGGGGACGTAGCCTATATGTAATGGTGTTGCAAAATTAGAATAGGGCAAATTTGTGAAGATAAGTGCAGCAAGTAGCAACTATCGTGGCAAAAAAAAAAATCAGAGTAACTTGAGTGTCGGTTTAGCGGTACCTGTTTTATCTGCACGGAGGAGGAAATGACAGGAAAGGAAACGTGAAGTATCAGGCTTCAATAGCAGGTAGCTGTTAAGGACAGTCTGTAGGTTGGTGCCTCGATTCACAGGAAGGTCTTGCTGTTGTACCTTGATAGCGGCGTATAATTAAATTAAGAGCTTTTTATGCTCATTAAAATATCGGGTCAGGAACTTTGAAAGGCTTCCATATATTCCTGTGACATGGCCACCAATTTTGTGTGGGAAACTTTAGTGCTGTTTAGAGTGATTTTAAGAACATTTCTACAGACAAAAGAAAACCCTATATATAGTACAATATAAAGATCAAGCGCCGAAAATTAGACTTCTGGAACTACACACTTAGCAGAAATATGCTAGTTTAAAAGTGCATCTGGGGGAAGGGTAAAGTGTCTTGGATGAGTTAGGATTAGCTCACACTTAAGAACAGCATCCCGGAAAGGCCAAAACCGGCAGGGTCATTAAGTCAACTGAAGACACTATCATGAGTGAGAAGATTGCAAAACTGCAATCTGTGAGCTGTGGGTCATGGGAGAGGGAGGTGACCACCATGATCTCTACGCCATCACTATTTCCACGAGTGCAGGACGTATCTGCTATACCTTCGAGCAGATGGTTTGCCAAAACAGGACAACAGGCGTCGCATGTGGGACCATCACAAGAGCGAAGTGAACTTGGCTCAGGAAGATTCAGAGTGTCAGAATTAGACAGTTCATCCCTAAGAGTTCCTAATGACCTACACGTCAGCGTTCCAGGACCAATTTAGACATCTACACACATCTCTCTGGGGGAATACTTTGGCACAGCTCTTTAATCAGTCAAGATATATTATTGAATTATTCTCACGAAATGCAAATATGCAATCACCTTGATGCCATAAAGCAGCAGTTAGCAGTATTTACTAGAAATAAACAAATCACCATTGTATGATACAACCCAATGCATTTAGATAAATCAATAGGCACGGTGACTGAAAACTCAGTAATTTTCCTGAGAATCTGTCTATTGTGCAACACACACCAAAAGTACTTATACGACTGCATGCTGTTCCAAGGCAGGAAATTCAGGGTGAAGTTTTATTTTTTTTATTTTTTTTTTGAGTGAGAATGCCAGTTAGGAAAATTCCAGTACATGTTCCTGCCGGCAAGTGAAAGTTAGTCAAATTTGTGGAATTGTTCATTACCTAACAACAAAAGTAGATGCCAATAGGATTTTTCTGTACCCAAAAAATTAAAATGCTTGGTACAATGTGCGTGGAAGATACCGTGCAGGATTTACTTTCCAATAGTCCATTTTCCAAAAGAACTTTTGCTGTATACAGTATTGAAACTACGCTGAAAGAGTTTAAAATGAGTTTACCAAGAGTTTCCAGTTAACTCCTATCTTTAACATCCAACTCCACTTTGGATTCAGTTTGCTACGTTTAAAGTACGGAAGCAGTTGGCCTTGATTTATGTCCAGGCTTTAAAAAGTTTACTCTGTATGAATAACGCAAAACAATACATGGAAACATAATAGGCATCAGCAGTACAGTGACTGTATAAAGACAGATATTGAGCAATAAAGTGTTCTGTGTCAGCTATGCTGGGAAGAATGCTAAGTTGAAACACAGTGTTGGCTATTTCAAGTCCAGAAACTACAAATCCAGATCAAGACTTTATTTCTATCAACAAGGTACATATTCTGAGTTTGACTCTTTATGCTCAACTGGTTGGCAGAAACAAAATCTTGGCCTGGATTTATAGTTTCTGGACGGGAAATGCACAACACAGGAAATTTATTGTGATCTTCTCCATCAGTGACAGGATGAGAAGCCTCCTGACCAGCTCCCAAGGGAACCAATGGGCGGAGGGCTCAGGGCGGATAAGTACTGGGGAGGTTATACATCCAAGCTGTTTCACCAGGGGATCCCACAGAACAGGCCGGAGTGTGAGGCCTTAGAGAGGGAGTGGGCTCTGGCCAGCTAGACGTGCTGCCACCACTATACCGCTTCCAGTGAGGGCAAAGATGGTGAAACGTCCGAGTGGATAAACAAGTCATTGTTTTGAGACACTGAAATATGCAACATTGGCTTCTTTATTGCACAACGTTCCCATAAAATTGGGAAAAAACAATGCAAATTTAAAGACTGTACGTTTTCTTCTGTACATATAGTTGATAAACCATTACTCAACATACTTAATAAATATAGAAGTGCACACACACACACGCACACATACATACACACCCACACACACATACGTACATACACACGCACGCTTCAGAATAAGAGAAACCATCTTTACATTTTATAAAATGTAATGGGCGTAATTCCAGCGTTAGCGAAGCCTCATTAGCGAAATCTGAGTAATCTCATTCTTTCATGCCTCATGTCAATTAAGACTCAAGACACATGACATTACTTTCACACACAAAAATAACAGCATACAATGTACTTATGCAATGGTAGAAATATCTGCAAATATTAGTAAAAAATAAAATCTCTCATTTCGAATGGCCCTTTGATGTTTGTTTCTATGAATGAAAAACATGTTTGTGCTTTAAAATCTTTCTCCACTTCCACCTAGAAGGCGCAACCAAGATAATGATAAACATGTAATTGTTAGCTGGTATATTCAATAGCTTTCTGAAACATGCATCCTTTAGAACAGTAAACATAGTGTAAGTGAGGCGGGACGGGATTTCACTTACTGGCATGAAATAAATGTACCTTTCCTCATTTACCCAGGGAAAGGACACTGCTCTTTCAGGCTGCTACTCTGGACAGCGTTTTTATAAAGACGACGGTATCGCGGTTATTTATTTATTTATTTATTTCCTTTTGTATGCGACAGGTTTTATGGTTCAGAGCTAAATGAGAAACATTTCCCTTTTAAGCAAGCTAAGACAACTAAGCAAGTGCTGACAGACACCAGCTAACACGTCTGAGGTAGGTCTGTGCCTGTGAGAACCAATGATGTAAAATTACCACCGGCACCATCAAAACTATCAATTTTTATTTCCTCTCTCTGTTGGGGTTTTTCCAGGCGCGTATGACGTTGCCATTTTGCACATTAATAATCGGTATCTGCATTAACTAACCAACAGACACAGATACTGAAGGACCAGAATAACTAAGATTATTAGAATAACATAAAAAGAATACAGGGTATGAATGAGGACTTGTCTTAGGTATTTTTAGGACCAGAATGTTATTTTTAAGTAGCATTTTTTCCCTGTGACTGTACAGTCAGCCCTTGTGCATTCGTGTTTCGGAATTCAGATCCGTGAAAATTTCATTCTACTGTTTTATATGAAATATTTTTAATGTGTGGATTTTGTTCTCATGGTTGGCGCATAGTATTTTTACGACTTAATCTGTACGTCTATGTAATTAATTGATGGAACACCTGTACCCCATACATACGGTACATGTTTCCTTTAAGTATTTTATTGAATTGTACCTTGGTTATCTATATGACTTCTGACGTTTTACCTTACTGTGGATGCAAAAGAAAACGGCAGCCAATGCCGTGTTCTATGAATCAGTAGGGGAAACATTAGTATACTGTACTGTGCTATTGTGATAATCCATTAGGTGATACTATACTCATTTTTAAAGGTAATGTACTGAACTTAAATCAAGTTAAAATGTTTTGGGAGCATGACTGAGGCCATACTTAGGGTTTAAACTATATAAATAAAGCACATATTACCATTTTTAGTGACTCTACCAAACATCCATGAATCCTCCTCATTTGTGACGGGTTCTGGAATCTAACCTCGCGAATGTCCGAGCTCTGACTGCACTATCTGCATTTGTAGAGGAAGACCAAAATTAAAAAAATCTGTAATTTTTCCTGGATTGTCAAGGAAAAAAAAACCAAAAAACAAAAAAGTATTCTAGATGCAAAATCCCAGTACAACGTTCAAAGAAAGGAGAGCGTTCTCCGTGCTGGGGGAGCGTCTCTGTAAATCTTCAGTCTGTACAGGCACAGACAGCGTCCGCTGCGCCGGGGGGGCTGTGGCCCCGAGCCCCGCCTTCCTGGGACAGCCCTGCCCCTGGGGCGCCGAGAGCTGCAGCAGGACCAGCTGAGACCACCCACCTCCTCTCTGGCTGGGCGGCGCCGAGCAGTGCCGCTCCGGGCCGGACTGGGCCGGGCACGCTCACTTGGAACCAGCGCTGTATTCCTGATAGTCCTCTGGTTCTAGACTGCTTTTCCACCGCGGGTGGCTCTGGGCCATCTAGAGCAGAATCTGGGCCACATACGGCGAGTGGGTGCTGGCGACTGCTGCCAACAGGGGGAGGTCACTGGATTCGATGCTAGAAAACAGGGGGAGGAAAACATTACAGACCACGATACTATCACCAGAACTCATTTTTAAATTCTGATTCCATGAACACGTCATTTATAGTCTGGTAAAGAATTAAACCTGAATAACTTTGTTCTTTTGTTTTGGTGGTGGTGTAGTTTCGCATGAAATTGTGCATGAAATTGTAACGTGAAGTTTAATCTACAAGCTTTTTGTATCTCCTATGCTCATTTAGCATAAAGGTCCCAGTTCGCGTTGTGCTGTGTGAAAACGACAAACAAAAGCAGTCAGGAACTGCCGAAGTCTCAGGGACTTGTAAACTGGGACCAGGTTCTGGAACTTCCATGTGACCCCAAGGGTTCTGGCTATATAGTTTCAGATTTTACCAAAACCTAATGTTGTGTGGACAGCCTGCACCCCTAGTTAACATCACATCAGCACAACCACCTCCAGCAGGACTGAACTCACCACTGCATCATATTTCTACAAGATGGCTAATGAAAGGCTTTTTAGTTAACTTCCGAAATTCGACTGCAGTTTGCCCCTAAGACTTACTGATGAGCTATAAAACATTTGAGATTCTCTTAATTGGTTCCACCATGCAATTATTATACAGTTTTGATATGATTATAGTGTCGAAGTGGATATTGGCCATTTTGTCTTACATCCATGTCGGATTAGGAGGAAAAATTGGTAAAATTAAATTTCGCATAAACCATTAGCAACTTGGTAAAAATCTGAGATTCGGTTTGTAAACAGTGAGAAAAGCTTTAGGCTCACCCCAACACCATTCCCAGCTCCTTGACATGAACTCGTGTCTGACCCTTCAGGTACTCCGCCAGCATTCTGCTCTTGAAGTAAAGCTCCTGCAGTCTGTCCTCGAGGTGCATGATGCACTGTGCAGAAAATGAGCAGATACACACTGTAGCAGCAAAATGACACCACTTTCACTGGCCAACAAGCTACCATGCTGCTATTCCACAAACACACACCAGGGGGAGACATATGCAAATTTTTCAGCCTCCTTTGGAATACAATGCATAAACTGCTTAAAACTCATTTCTGGACTAAGGAAATCAAAGCGGCACATTCATTAGAGAAGTTATATCCTGCAAACCAGATACTTGCAAACTTACGAAGTTTGGGGACATGTTGAGTTTGTACAGATGGTGGGTGGAATGGAGCAGACCAGACACCAAGTTGGACACCAGCACTTCTTTGCCAAGTTTGCCGTCGGTGGCTCGTCTCTGGCTGCTGGCCACCTGCACGGTCCACTTGTCTGTGTCGGCTATGATGCAGACCGCCTCTGCGATGGGCTCGTCCAACACTGGATGCTGCATTAAAGAAAAAAACGACCATAAAATACACAAACATAACTCTGGCATGATACTCGAGGGAAAAACACACAGCAGGAAGGAGGAGTGACCGGCCTGCCGGCTACCTGCACAGCGTGGGCCAAGTCCGACATGAGGCAGTGCTTCAGCTTCTCGTCATTGGGCATCCCATGCAGGACGAAGTCGGGGACGTAGGTTTGACAGTAACCTCCAAAGAGAGACCTCCCGAAGTTGGCGATTGTGGGCTTGGAGTAATTCTCTACCAGTTTGGATCTAATGAAACAAAAGAGTATTTATGAAAGTGTTAAATGTCAGACTCAAGCTGCTCTTTCCACCTCAAACGAAAAAGCAGCAGCTCTTAATTTAGCGGATTGGCGACGGCGAGGCCTGCGGCACGCACCCCGGGAAGGGGAGCTCCATCTCCTCCAGCCAGTCCTCCTGCTCGTCGCCGTAGTACGCCCCTTCCTGCCGCTGGAGCTCCTGGGCCGCATCCTCGCTCTCGCTGTCACCCAGCGCGCTGTCCGAACTCTCATTCCGGGGTATTTCCCACTCATTCGGGGGGGTGACCTTCTTCAGGTCCCCCGTGTCCCCTTGGGGGACAGTAACAGAGATCACAATGGCTTTGACTTGCTCTGCAGAACAAGTCTTACAAAAGTCTTCGCCTGCTACGCTACAGCTACAGCCGCCGTTGCCCGTCTCCCTCTGTCCCACCACCCTGTACTCTTTTTCTGCAGGGTCTCCTGATGGGTCCACAAGGCGGCTCTTTGTTTTGTCTGTGCCGCTTGACTCCTGTGTTCCGGACACATCGTCAATAGTCCGGGTCTCCACGGGGTTATCGTCACTAAAGTACTCGTCAAACAGATCCATGCACTCTTCGTGGGAGGAGCTCCACTGGGGCATTTTGCTAGCGACATGCAGGAGCGGATTCTTACCCTCGTTCTTCTTAGTTTGGTCCTCTGACGTTGGCTTTGACTCACACTTTGACTCGGCGGAGCTCTGCGCCCTCTGCTGCTGCTTCAGGTGCCTCTTGTGCTTCTTGATCTGATCCTCGACCTTCTTCCCCCGGATTTCTGTGTCCGAGTCGGGGGACATGGAATCTCCGATGAGGAAAGTCACTTTGGGGGCCGACTGCTGGTCGCCGGGCAGGAAGTGGTCGGCCGAGCTCTTGTCGGGGGGCTTCT
>JABFDZ020000052.1:3338972-3353523 GCA_019775955.2 Pollimyrus isidori
ACACACACACACACACACACACACACACACACACACACACACACACACACACACACACACACACACACACACGCACAGGACAAACATTATCCTCTGCCAAAAATCATCATGTGATGAAGCCACACAATCTACTGGCCTCCGAGGTTCAGCTTCAATACCCTGTATCACGTACAGTACACCGACTACTGAATTCAACACTGCTACATTGCATAAACACTGTACTCCCAAAGGTCTTAAAGTAGATAATTAATTTTTAACTCCATAAAATACAATTCACCTTAAGAAAGCAATGGATATTTATCAATTTAGATAACACTTGGCTCATAATGAGTTTTAAAAAACAATGCATCATACATAGAGGTATAAAGACACACACAGACAGTACTCGGCGATGGCGAACGACAAACTATGACAATAGAGTGATAAGCAGACAGAAGACGTGCAAAAGCGAACTTGTGTCATGTGAGTGTGAAAGAATGCTTACACACGAAGAGTCAGCTGATTCTATTATTACTAAAGATAAGAGCCCCAGTTTAAACCGGTCAGGCCCTCTAATACACCTCCAAGAGATGTTAAACAACGTCACCTATGTTCTAGTAACAGCAGAGATTACAGGTGGTGGGGCGGACGAGCGGACGAGCTTGGAGAGCCTCTCACCGTGACCAGGGTATCTTCTGCGCTCCTCTTTTTGGCGTTGGAATCGAAGAGTACGTTTCTTCCCCGCCGCTCGCAGTCTTGATACACGATCAGTCTGATCTGGCTCGATTCCAACTCAGGCAACGGCCAGCTGGAAAACACGCGCATACACACAAGGAGAGGGTGCGGTCACGGTTATTGCCCTGGGCTGCTGCGTGCATCCCCGCAAAGTTCTTGCCAGTATGTGTGGTTTGCTCCTCTGCCAAAACTGCACTCCCAAATAGCTGCTCGCGGCACCCGAACGCCAGCGGTATGACGATAATCGGAGCGTGAATATCACAACCCCTACACTCCCTACCCCACAATCTGTGCTACACCCTTATAAACTAGAAAAGGTGACAAGGGCCCTAAAGGCTGGGATTTTTCTGATGTCTGCAGACTGGAGCAAAAGGTCTATTTATAGAGGTTTACTGCAGTGGGGCCAAGTGCAGACGGCCTTTGGGCCTCGTTTCCAGGGGGGAGATTAGGACGGGAGATAGGAAGGGAGAACAGCTAAGTCCCCTTTCACTGCTGCTTCAGTTTTCGGTGTCACCCGTGGTTATTTTAGGCAGTGACTATGCACTGCGACCACTGCCGCCCAGTTAACGGAGCAAGTGAAATTTTCTTCTTGCGAAACAAGACAAAAGATATCACAGGTATTCCCCCAGTTCTTTTAGCCATGAACTGAGATATCTTGACTGGATGATCAGAATAGTTCCCTTATTTGATTCTTATATGCTGAAACCATGAACCCATTTTAAATATTTTTAAGAAGCACAAGTTAACTTTATAAAAAACGTTTTTTGTTTCCCATAACTTAGTGAATTTGTATAAAACTGAGTAAATGAAACATAGCATGTGGAGTTTCTGTACTAATGTTAGGGCGATTAAAACAATATTTTAATTCTGATGTTTCAGTAGATGTTCTGAAATAACCTCACAAAAATAACTGATCCACCGCACTTCAAGCACTTCCATTCAAAATTAAATATCTGGAACAAACTCTGGGTTTAGTCAATAATGTTTAAGTATTACTCCACGTTCTCCAAAGGAGAATGGAATTTTGTGGAGTAATACTGAGGAACACCCAGAAGCCATCACTTTTACTTTAGTCAAGAAGTGCTGTGATACTTTTAATTATAAAAGAAATCTTCCATGACACAGTAAGTACCGCCAATGATTTCAGTTAACTTGCACAGTACGATGACTACATGAGGACTATTTCTTATGAGAACATGTAGATAATTAAGACTAGACAAAGAAAACCCATCTACAGAAACTGGTTAATCATTCACCTAAGAATGGAATGGACAACGTAAAGAGACATTTCTATAGCGTGCCCTGATAAAAAGGTAGCCGTGTCCAAATAGGAGATCACATGACCAGATCCTACTACATCTAATTAGGTGAACTGGCAGCAAGTTGGGGAACAGAGGGACAGAAAAGGGGAAATAATCACAAATAGGCAGAACACAGGTTTCTAAAGCGGCCAGTGGAACAGTACTGCATTCTTAGAATTTGGTTAACTATACACTGACTACGAGGCGTCCCGTATTGAACCTATTCCACCCGTTTTAAGTTTATGTAAACACATGGCATCGGTTTCACCAAGCTCATTATCACAGCAACCAGAAAATGGTCTTACAAAAACTGCTTAGTTTTTCCTACTGAAGATCAACTACATTAGTTCATTACAAAGCACAGCATTTATACAAATGTTACACATAAAAAAAATACTAATGGACAACCTAAAATCAAAGGCATCTTACACACTCCAACCTTATTTGTTAAACAGGAACACTTTCCAATGTAGGTTACCAACAGCAGTACTCTCATACCGATATGCCATGACGTAGGTTAAAATATTACTGGTACCTGGGCATCATTCTTCATCTCTTTCCAGGCTCTCCTCTGCCCTCTCCTCACCCTTACACCAGGGCTGGCTAAGAATAGTGCCAGACCAAATTCACACAACAACACAAGACTGTCAGGTGACCTCCAGGCAGAATCAGACCCCTCACCGATAAAGGCATCTCTCCCCCCAGCTGCCAGGCAGAAGCCCTTTCCCCCCCCGCCTCAAAACCGATTAGACTGACGGCGAGGGCACCGCAAAGCAAGCCTTTCACCAGGACTGATCTACCCCCAGAGCCAGCTCTGCCCCCACCCACAAGGACCGCTGCCCACCCTTTGCTGACCAGAAGGCTGGAAGGGCACAATATGTACGGGCAGTGACGTAGGTAAGCCTTTCTGAGGGTTTATTTTAGAGCTCAGCAGCAGGTACTTTTATCCAGGTCGGCATTCCTGGATCGCAAAGTCGCCCTGCCACCTAATTCTTGCCTGAAAACTGAACCCTACCGGTATTCCAGGCACCAGAATAGTCTAATCATGCTTTCTTGTGGGTGAAAGCTGACACCGGCCCACTCCTTACACCCTCCAGCACCAGCCACCGTGCTCACCCCCTTCCAAAATGAGGCTGGGGACACGAACACACAGAGCTGGAACCGAGAGTAGAGTGACGGCACAGAGAAGCTCAGGACAGCAGGTGCAGGTGAAACGTCACACTAGAGTGGCTGGATACTCACGACAACTTCATTTGCCTTTCCTTTACGGTCCTACCTTCCCACAAGCATCACTACTCGCATCCAAACGAAAACTTCAGCACGGGACAAACAAGTTGCTATAGGTTGGCACTTTTAAGCTAAATGGATGCTGAAGAGTACACATCTGTCAAGACACCACATTTTTTTTAAAAAACCTCTTTTCTATATTTAGCTTGATTCTATATTTTTCAGGACAGCACTAGGCAGCTTTAACACCCCATGGCACCCATTTCTCCAAAGGGAGAAGGCATGAACAACTGGAACAAATCTTACTTCCATTACCGTTTTATTTGCCTAACAATCTGTGAGAAGGATAACACTTGACCATCTCTCTAAGGTCAATGGTAAAGAGCACCATTTTATGTTTTCAGTTAGATAATACATCAAATATTTACACAGGCCAGCAGTGCAGACTATAACCTGACACCAAACAGAAGGGCACTCCAGCCCTGAGACTGATTAACCCCTTCACTTCAACAGATCCATGCAAAACTGTCTAAAATGGGCTAATTTAATGTGACCTCACTCTATTATTTTTTTAAAAAAAAAAGTCGCTCCAGAGTTACCTCCCAAACGGGCTTAAGGCCACAAACAGGATCACGCTGCTTCCTGTCTGCCCCGTTTCCTTGGTTTCAGGCTGACACAGGCATTCCACACTCACATGCCTCATGACTGTAGGGATTACATCACAGCCAGAATCTCCAGATTCCAAACAATGGGCCAGCCGTCCCAGAGCTGACAAAGTCAGGGACGCGTGTGAATCATGGTTATCAGCGAAAGGGGCAGTGATGCTCTAAGCGGATGTAAGTCAGAAGGGGAACTTCACTCGAGAAAAGCTCAGAAACAGGACCCTTCCTGCGAAGTCAGAAAATAATGGCTCCATCAAACAGTATCAGTCTCTTGTTACCCCTAAACAAAAAGCACGAGAGCAGTGGCTAATGACCCTAGCTGCGTGGCATGTTCTAACCTGCTCTGTGAAAGCCGTTTGGATCCAACAACAAATTTCAGTGTTTTATTCTCACGAGGCCTTGGATCATGTTGCCGTGCTAAACAGACAACTGCCATATGGCTCTCGGCCTGAACGCTGCTAGCAGTTACTGCGTTGGAAGATACTTCACTGGGCCTTCTGAGTCCCACAACTCAAACAATTGCCACAGAGCCATAGCAACATCGACAATAATACCACAGGACAAATTAACCGTTTGCTATTATGTCAGGATAGAACAGTGTTATCAAGGAAAATAAATGTTGACTAACTCCACCTTAATATAAATGGGCCCAAAATTCCATGAAATTGCAATCATTGACTACCGCATGAGAAAAATATAAAATCTAAATGAGCAAATATTGATTTTCCTGCTAAGAATCTCATCGCTACTCAATTTACCTGTATCAGTAACAAGGGCAAAGAGCAGTGTTTCTTAACCACTTAGCTGCAGCACACCTGTGCATCTTGGGACAGGTCCAGGTGTGCCTCAGTACGCTGTTACCTTTCCATCTGGCACGCACAGGTGAAGGAACCAATCTACAGAAACGGCAACAACTACAACAATGTAATTTAAAAAGCTTCCTTACACCATGTTAATGTCTACATTTTTGTTAAAAAAAGTTACTCATCCCTATAAAATACCCCACATAACATGTGAAAGAAAGAGTTCAAAAGTACACAAATACTTTAAAAAAAACACAAAAACAAACAATATACAGCCAACAAGAATATAAAGCAAAAATTACTAGACAGTCGAGGCCGTAAGGAACACATCGTCTAGTTCCAGTGTAAACCGTAATCGGCCGTGAAATCATGCCACATATGATGGGAGACCTTGCTCTGGGTCACATGCTTCCTGCAGCAGTTCATTTAAGGATATCTAATTTAGGCTTGTGTACAGGCATGGATGAATTCCAACACCACTGAAACCACTAACTAAATTCCAGACAGTGGAAACTACCAGTTCAAGAGACGAGACATGTGCTTCCTGGTCAAACTTTGTGTTGATATGATGCAAGCTTAAGCATTCCAATTCACACTGGTGATCTTATTAAAAAAAAATGTAATAATTTTGTTGCTCTATGCAAAGACAAACAATATTAGAATGAGTTCTATCAGTGTATAAATTGATATCCATTATTTGGCCTAAAAAGATTAATTAAAATAGGTACTGATATTGAGAGGAGGAACGTGTAAGTTGCCCAAAACACTTCGAATTCAAAAACTTACCATTTCTCTGTTCAGAAATATAATATATTTATTTTTCACAAAAACAAAAGATTCTTATTTCTTTCTTTCAAAAACCAAAAATGAAATTATCAATTAAAACTATTTTGGTTTCACCAAAAATTGGTCAGTTTCACTCAATTTTCTCACAGAAGCCTAGAAAAAATGTCAAATATCAAAATGAATCTTGAAAAGGTTTTTCAGGAAAGACATAGGGAAATGAATGTATGCTCAAACTCATCAGGTCAGGGGGTACCTCAAAGCCGTATCTCAAAAACCATTAAAGACAATAACTTGGATTTATCTGTATCCTTTATTTGGCATAAAACAAAACACCCTGTCCTATTAAAATTGAAATTGTGCCCATTTTAAATTTTACCTTCCAGTACCTAATTAAAAAGACACCGCATGCAAGCTAGCAGAAAACAGGTAGGGAGGGCAGATGATTAAGGCCGTGTTCACATAAATATACCTTTACCATGACCCTGCACTTCTCAGAACTCTACAAGACACTTAAAATAGCTCAGAATGGAACACGACGACGGCCTCTCTTAGCAGACCACAGGCCAGAGCTACATTTCACCTGTGGTCATCACCCATGAAGCACCAGAATAAGCATGCTAACGATGACCAGAGGGCACATCAAACCCTTTTCCTCACTACAAGACTTAACTACTAATTTCTAGGTACAATCCTACAGCATACACAGCAACAGTCACAGTGTGGGGGAAAATATTTCACAAGCTGTTTATGATGAAAAGAAGAAAATGGAAACAGCATTCCCTGTTGTAGGGAACATGACAGATGGCACAAAACCATCAAATGGGAGTATAACCGACATCCTTTTGAAGGTATCAGGAGGTATTCCTGCAGTCTCAAGCTACAATCCAGCCACATAATCAGCAATTTATATGCCCATCCAAGTACAGTGGTACCTCAGTTCTTAAACTTAATCCGTTCTGGAATCCGGATCGAATCCTAAAAAGTTCGAGTTCTGATAGAATTTTTCCCATAAAAAAATAATGGAAAACAAATTAATTGGTTCCCGGCCCCCCAAAATTACACCTAAATATGTGTTTTTTAGCATTTAAACACAAAATGAACAGGATAAAACAAGAGCATTTTTTCTTAATGGCTTCCAAAACGATAAAGATCTTATCCCAACATTGTCCGAGTCCGATGGTCTGCTCCTTCTGTGTGCCACGCCCCCTCATTAACCTCGGGTGGGATCCCCATGTGATCAGCTGTTTCTGGTTGTTGTCATTAGTCCTCAGTATCAAGTCCATGTTTCAGTTTGTTTCCCCAGTCCGGTCATTAGGTGCGTTCGACTTGCTCACAGCGCTGGTTTAAAACAATGCATTCTTATCCCGACGCAATGCATTACAGTTAGATTCATTGTGACATCTCACCCGGCTGCGCAAACTGGAACCGCCTCCGTGACGACACATCTTTGCTCTTATTGGCTGAAGAATTTAGTTACACGCATGACGTTTGTATCCCAGGCAGTTCCAATGCGTAATCTGCTATTTCTCTCGAATATCACGTAAAGCAGTGAGAACTGGTTTTCAGTCAATTTACCTTAAAAGTTTAAATAAATGACATAAATGCTCTAATAGTACACGTAACTTAGTGGTTTATTTAATGTTAGTTACTGTAATGTTGTGCTGCTTTATTTGGTTAATTGTCCAGTCTGTGGAGAAGGGTATTCAAGTAAGAATTGCACTGCGGTACGATGCATTTCCTGGCGCGTACAATTTATATTTGGTCAGTGTTCACGGTTCAACTTATGATATTCCGATCGAATATCGAATGTCAAACCGGTTTGTTCGACTTTCAAGAAATTCGAGTTCTAGTGAGTTCGAGAACCGAGGTACCACTGTACAAGTTTCCTTTAACCATGTGTCAGTATAAAATGCTTTTGGCAGAAAAAGATCTCACACAAGACATTTAAAAAGATATACATTGATGACAAAAATTCAATATTCACATTTCAATGTTTGAACAGGGAATGATGCACGCTTGTGCGCATCATAAAGTGCAGCGCTATCACAATGTGAAGTCACATTCATTTGGATACATCCGCTTTCATATGATACTTTTGCAAAACCTAAACGGAACATATTGCAACACACCCCTAACCCACAATGTACTGAAGGGGGAGCCTTTTTTTTTTTAAATCAACTCTCTCCAAAATTATGAGAGAGTTAGAGGAACTTCCTTGCATCTCAACAGAATGTACTAATAAAAATGTACTGAAATAATTTACAGAAAATTATAAGATTTATAACAGTGTTGGCATTTACTGAAAAAGAAATTAATACATCATAAACACTTTCAGCTGCTAGAAAAGATCTTACTGGAAAAATTCCAACTGACAATTGAGAGACTGTCCCTTTTTACAAAACCACCCAGTCATACTTTAGTTATACTAGTAATCACACTAACCAGATAAAATATGAAATGAACATAAGAATTATTCTCCTTTTCCCAGGATAAACCTAAAACAATTACATACTGTACTACCACTGTAAATATCACGTCTATAAAATGTAAATGTAAATAATCATAATCAGTTTGAAAATCATTTTAAACAACCAACAAGCCAAACACTAACAAAACAAACAAAGCTCTGCATGATACCGCAGGTGAGCATTGTGGCCCCTCCGTGGATGCTTTAGGGCCCTGAAACTTTGATGGGATAGAAGCATTCCGATATGTAAAGAGCCCCACGTCGAATATCTCTGGCGCCTGGGAACCGTCAGGGCAACGCATCACCGACTGACACAGACTCAAAAAAACATACGTACTAATAACAACTAAACTCCCTACACAATCATGACAATGGATGTGTCACAACCATCTCACTGCGGTAAAAGGAAGAACCTGTAGTTAAAAAAAAAAAAAAAAAAGATATCACAATGTTCCTTTCATATTTCCAACGCAAAGTGTGCGGATAGGCCAGTTCAACTTCTGGACACACGCTGGTCAATTTGCCGTTACCTAAAATTATGCACAAATGTCTTAATCAGCACGGCAATTGGGCCTAGACAAATGAACGAAGAGTGAGTAAAAACAACCGCACATATTACTGCTGTTTTATTGTGGCAATACACATCAGATCGAATCATGGCCAATCAACCAAGAATATATATAACAGCTCAAGATGTTATAAACCAGAATACATAACGACTTTCTACTGTAATTTAAGCAGACTGTCGAGTGAGTACATTGCATAACAAAAACATTGTGCATTGATTTGTATAACTGTCAAAAAAGATTGAGCGAGGCGCTATTCAAGTGTACATGCCGAACACTTCCAATGTGAAAATATGCACCTAATTGAAAAGATAGATACGAAATAAAATTATACTCCCGTTTACAAACTAGAGATAAATATATGAGTACGGGTCGCTCACAAGATATACACAGCATTAATCCCTAACTCTGTAACCGACACCTCCCTCGAAATGTTATAGTCTGTCACAATGTCAACCTACCGGTAACAGGTTCCGCAAGTTGAAGTTACAGGTCCCTCACGCGATTCGCCGGCATTGTACGCCAAGTTAGCCTTTATAATTGTCTACATTTATCACTTTCTGTGCAGCGCGCGTAGCACCGCACTCAGCGCTCAATGTAGGCTCCATATTAGAGCAATACTCATGATTAATATTGATACAGGTCCGCGCGGACGTGAGATACACGCATCGTTTTTCTTGGTCCGCTGCCAGGCGAGGCGCACTTCTGAGCCTGTGAGGTGGCTGCGAAGCGGCGGTACACGCTGTCCTGCGTCTTTTTATGCAAGTACTGCATTTGATGGGGTAAATGATCTCAGCTTCCACGCATCAGCGCAACAAAGCACGCGGCCGCTTCTTTTTTCTTTTGCTGCGCAGTCAAAATATCGGGGACCCCAGTAAGTCGTGGGACCCGAAGGCACTTCGCCATTATCATTAGGCGGTTAACTAACGAGGTGTGTGAAACGCAGCCTGCCTACGCGGCCACAACACCCACCGCCAGCTCCCAACAGCCCACGCTGCTGCTCTACCTGAATAAGAAGCCGCTGCCGAGCAAACTTGGCACACTTCGGGTACGAAAGGCGGCAACGCTATTCCTGCATATACTGTAAGCCGCAAAAATAATAAATACGTAATTAAAAAATAATGCGCACGGCGGGACCAACGGCCAGGACCTAAACAGCATTTAAACGGTTGTAAGTTCCCTCGCCACGCGCCGAGGGTCGTTAGCGTGGCCACATACCTGAACGAATGCTCCTCTCTCACGCACTTTGGCGACGTCTGAAAAGCATTCTTTTTATTAAAAAGTTTATTAAAGAGCGTCGGAGGCATTCTGCGCCAGGGGCTTCGACATTTACGAAACCAAAAAAATGTCTTCTTTCTTATCAATCCACAAGCACACCTAGTTCCTAGAAACTAACTCCATTTGTGTCAGAGTCATATGACAAGCATTAGTCACACAGCTGCATGGAAACAGGCGTCGGCTTTCTGATTGGGCGGCCGCCCAGTCCGGCGCTGCTACTCCGGATTATCTGATTGGCTGGTATTTTTGGCGAGGCCCCCACGTGTTCAGCGAAATTGGCGTGTTGATGTTTTGACGAGCGCCCTTACGTCCCGGGACGCACGTTTAAACCCGAACGGAGGGCCATTCCGGTGGTCTGATAGGTAATAAAAATCCACTGCCGCACAAATTATTCCGACAGGCGTCTTCTAGGTACACAGGGACGTAGGGACTGGAGGCCGGTAGGATGTGTACCACCCAATACTTAATTTGGCTTCATTCGTACCTACAGACAGACCTTTGTCCTGAGGTGTAGTAAGATGAACGGATGGGGGGGGGGGGGTGAGTTTTTACTGGTGAGGAGAGATTGCAAACATTATATAAACTACAATTACTAAGCAATAACATAACTCTTGAAACATACAAATAATTAAAATCCCCCCTAAAATAGGGCTGACAACAGCCCCACCTTTGCCACCCCCCCCATCAAATTCTCCCACGTTCTAGCAAGTACACATACGCAATTTTATGAGGTGAACCAGATTTGTTTAATACCATATTAAAGTCAAACAAAACATATACAATATGTATTAAGCGATACTATTTTAAGACAACTCTTGACACATACTAATAATTTATTTCACTGAAAACATTGTCCTTCATATTGTCTGATTTTCCCATAATCTTCATAGATGACACCTGCAAAACAGACTGCAAAAGTGACTTTGGTCTTCTGGGATCATAAATGGAACAATAACGGTCAATACATGTTTTTAGTGTTCAAGAACCGGGCAAGTTCCCCAGCAAAAGGGTGACCACACAACTGCCACCCAGTGAGACAAGATTACAACTCATCTGGATGATCATTAAAAGGTGCCCAGTCAATTAAAGTTTTTTATATAGAAATCTGTCGGTTAATATCAGTGGGAAGGAAAGAGCTCGGGCAACACTGGTCAGCAACACTGGTCAGCAACACTGGTCAGCAACACTGGTGGAGAAGTTGCCCTGTGCATTGTCACACTGATGATACAAGCGCACAATAAAATTTCCCGTAAGAAAACGACTTTTGGCCTGAAGTGATCAGTCAGAAAGTCTGTGGTAAAGCTCTTACCCTGATTGGTCAGGATGCTTTTAAATCTCGAGCTGTTGAAACAGTCTCCTCTGCCATGAAGCTGCTGCATCCAACAGACTTCATGAAGCTCTTCAGGGTCATGCACTTCCGAGTTCCTGAACTGCAGTATGAGATGCGTCCGAAATGGGAAATATTCAGGGGGAATTTCTATTCCATATATATGATATGCACACAGGCACACCTTGAATCCGGAACTACAAATTTCACTAACCACAAACATATTCGTATGGAAAATATCGCCCTCTACTGGAGAACCACACACGCGACCGCTTTGTCATGCGGTAAATATAGAACCAATTCTCATAACTGGATATTTCCTTACCTTCATATAAACCGGACGGATCTCACCGCACGTGGGGGAGGTGCGCGGAATTAGCTGTGTAAAAATAAATACGACCGCAGTTAAACACAGCGATACCTCCAATGCACAGCCAACGAAGACCGGGAATATTTACCGGCCTGGAGGGGAAGACAATGGGGGGTCTCTCTTTCTTTCTTAGCACGGCATTCCTTTCGTTTTCGTCTGCGAAGTGGAAGACCCCGGCGTTCCTCCGGGCCGCGAAGCCTGGGGCAGCTCCAGTGTGCTCCGCCGCACCTCTCTGGTGCTCATCTTCATCCAGATCTACCGTATAAATGCCAGCCAGTCCCTGGTGCCCTTGCTGGGCCCCGGCGCATATGCCCGGGGCATCGTTCTGTGCCATCTGGGCCACGGTCGGCCCACGTGCCTCCGCGGCTCTCCTTTCCGGCTCCTTCCTGGCTGCGGATTGAAAGCTAACCTTCTTTCTGCACATCACGGGCCTGGCCCTGTCTATCTGGAAGAGAAACCGCCTTGGATTAAGACAGAATTCGCGAGACGTTCCTAAGATTCCGGTTTAGACATGAACAAGTTGACGAAAGCAAAGTAAACACATGAAACTTTCCGATAAAGCAAAAGCACTGCGGGTTTCCTTTACAGGCGCGTGAAAGACTTCATAAACTTCACTGGTGCCATTACCCAGCCAAACAACCCTGGGAGGTCTGCTAGTCTAGTGCAGAGTTATGAAAGCGCTACTAATTCGTAGTATTTAGCTCGGACGCCACAGGAATCTGACCTGCCCTCACGACAGGATTTTATTTTGTGGTTTCTGGGCTATTCAAGCTAAATGTAGGATCGCAGGCCGCATCTGTTGCAAGGCAGTAATGTTAGTTCATTATCTGTGTGTGACATTTCAGTTTGCAAAAAAAAAAAAAAGTAAGAATGAAAGTAAATTTCACACGTATTTGTATCATTTAAGCTCACTAATATCCAGACTTAAGCTCTGAAACAAACACATTCCGGTGTCTTACACAATAGTTACAAAAAGATTAGCTCATAACTGAAAGATGTCCCTGAAAAAATGGATAGCATATAAAATAGATAGCATATAAAATGGATACCCCGTGTGAAGCAGAATGCTTCCTGCATAAGTGGATACCTTCTGCGACTCTGTGACGGGAGCAGAAACTTCAGCATTTCTTCTGGGTTGGAGTTTCCTCTCAGACAGACTTATCCGCTTTATGCTACCTGAAAACAAACACTGACATCTTACTTCTGGACCCTGTTTCTTATCTTGCTAAAGCGTTACAGTCCAGAATCATATATACAGAAACGTGTGTATATTCTGCATACAAACATATATACAGAAATGGCAAATACCTGATACTGTGGTTCGATGCAATGTAAAAGAACAGGATGCATTCAGAATTTTGTGCCTAAAACAAAAATCTGGTTTAATACATTTACCCAAATTAATGATATTAGGTCAGAATAACCTGCGTCTTTGACATATGCTAAAAAAATAATAATAATTCACAATTTTCCAATTATTCACCAGATTAAAACAGACTGAATCTGTCATTTTAAAAACACATCCACAACCCTTCATATGCTATATCGCAATTAGAAAAGAGATAAATACACCTCTTTTCCAAGTCCTTCTCATCAGGTCTCCTTGAATTCTCTGCAGGGAGATCACAAATGATTAGTCTACATTTTTGTACAAAGTGAGGAGAGGTCGGTGTCTATCTACTGTAGGTTAATTTTCTTACAGCATCTCTCTCCCCCACTGGCACAATTGAAATTATAATTAACACGCATTATGTTAGTAGCCGGGATGCAAGTCTTCCTATGCCAGTCAGAACAGAGCAGAGTGTCCAAGGACATAATAGTCGGGAAAGACCCATTTACTGACCATTTAAAGTCTGTTGCCGATTAATGACATTAAGGTTTATGTTACCCATTATAGCAGAGATGTTCGGTGGCTGCCTCATGTTGATGTCCACAGCATGGCTGACGTCAAGGAGCGTGGAGTTTCTCACCTGCAATTCCACAAACTCTTCCTCCGCGGTGAAACAAAGAGCCTCCGCTTAAACCGAAACACACAGAGCGAGCAAATCGCATTGGCCGAGTCTCAGAAGCGAGACTCTGCGACGACACCCTGCAAAAATCCCACTAAGTGAACCTAAAGTTATTTTCAGTTCAGGAATTCCAGCGTTTAAGAAGCTCCGTCATGTACATAGGATGCAATTCTGCTGGGGTCTGATTTACCAGCGTTATTATGCACGTCGTCCTGCTTCAGAAGGAAGAGCTTCCCTCGGGGGACAGAATATTAAACGTTCGCTTGGCGAGTTTCCGAAGGAGTTGGAGTTCTAAGTAAAAGCGCACGTACCACGTACGTCCGGAGTACGGAACACTTCAGGGGAGGAGTAAGTACTGTCCAGCTCGTGCGACGAGGAAGAAGAGGCAGGTGAACCAGAATCCATACAACCAAGGAAAAAAGTCGAAACTCCAGATGGCAAATCCATATCTACGAATGAGAAACAGGATCCATTAAAAATTAAATAAAATTACGTCACACTGTACTAAATGCAAATCTTTGATGTCATACAAACCTGACGAACTGTCACAATTTGTCGAACTGCTGACAGAATGTTCACTAACAGAGTCCTAAAAAGGAATAATGTTTATAGTCACAGTAAAGTGCTTGTTAAAATCTGAGGTAGTTACAGGTTTATGAAACTAGGCGCACCTGTAATACAAATGGTGTTAAGCATGACTGAGGTGATGGATCTCGCAATCCTTCATCAGGAACGGTATTTCTGCAAGGTAAATAACGTTACTGGAACTTTTGGCAGGTATGTTGTGCAGAAGCTTGGATCTTTTCAGCAAAATTACCAAACTACTTTTTTCCAAAATTAAAGTCTAGACTATTATTAAGTAACATCTATGAAATACATTTGGAAAAATATTTATGGTAAATGGACTGCATTTATATAGCGCTTTTCTACTCTTCCGAGTACTCAAAGCGCTTTACAATTTTTCCCTCACATTCACCCATCCACACATTCATTCACACACCGGTGGCGAAGGCTGCCACGCAGGGCGCCAACCTGCACACC
>JABFDZ020000052.1:3407430-3417663 GCA_019775955.2 Pollimyrus isidori
CGTTGTCTTGGGGCCCCAGGCCAGCTCGGGGCCCCAAGCAATTGCTTGGTTTGCCTGCCTTGTTGCGACGGGCCTGCTAAGGACCCAATGTTCAGGAGTCCCAGAGGTGAGTGGGCATCCTCGGCGCCCGGATAGAGGAAGGTTGCAGGAGGAAGAGCTCGTCTCGTCTCAGTTTAACCCGCCTGATGTTTTGCATACTTTGCCAACGCGGTGGCACTCCAGGGCGCTGCAGGAGACTCGGACGTTCGAATACGTTCAGCAGAAAAAAGACAACATAAATGGGAGGAGAAAAAGCCGGGAATCGTGACACATCTACTTGCCAATCAAAATACCTACATATGACAGCTGGTCGAGTGCCACATTCGTGACGGGTTCTGAGTAAGCAGTGAGTCTGCACGACCATGAAAACAAATATTGGTGTTAGTGGCGACCAGGTTAATCAAATTTAGATAATAGCGCAGTGCATATATAGTCATTTTGCGTCAAATTAACTTAGACTTTGAAAATGAGCAATTTGCGGTTAGAGGGCGAAGGCGAACGTTAGTGCTGCATTGTGGGTCTTCATTATAAAGCGGGAATGCTGCTTCTTAATGGACAGATTCTACAGACACAGCACAGGAGACCGTTGGTTGGCCGGGTGAGGCCAACATATGCAAAAACATATACAAAACACTCCCCGAGCATTTATCCGGGAGATGAAATACGTACCCGGCTTGGAATGTCACATGTCAGCATTTTTAAACTCCCGTTCAAAACTAATTGGAAGTGATCCAATCCCAAAGACTCACTAACACATTTACATTCAGATTTACATGCCTGGCAGCTGCTTTTGACCAAAGCGCCCACACGAGTGAGTAAAATAGCACATCACAAACATACGTACTGCCATTACGGAGCCAACTGGGCTTAAGTGCTGCCAGGCTGAGCTTCCAATGAATGTACAGGTAACTGTAAGCAGTTCACCCAACACTTATTCCAGAACAAAGGAATACAGGTGTAGTATTCTAATTAAATTTTCTAAATAGAATTAATTAATTTGAGACTAAAATGCACTTAGATACAAGCAACATACATACACAACAAAGGCGCAAAGTCTGTACGCAATGACGCACAAAACTGCCGACTTACTCATATAGTGCTGACTTACACAATAGCAGCCAAATCAGATTCACAGACGCGTTCGCGTTCTCGGTAATACACACTCGCATGCACACTGATGTAAACGACCTGTTCCCCATTACTGAACCTGGTAGCAGTATATGGACCAGGAATGGAATGACTCAAGTCACAGACACGACCAAAGCCTTCACTCCGCCACTTCCCTGCCCATGTCATATTAGCGCTTAGTTTGGCACGTGATTTCAGTTTGGGTCCTCATTTGTGGTCCGTAAATGTATCATAGTCTGTTTACCCAACCAGTACATCAGTGCTGTTATATACCAACCAGTAAATTGTACCGACCGTTGTTTTGAATTCCATCTCACATCCCTTACGAAAATTAACCACGGCTTTACTGTGATTAAATAACCATTATTTACAATGATTTGCCGTTAAGCATTATGTTTTGCGTAACTATATGACTATATTTGGGTAACTATATGTCACGGTAAACCATGACTATGGTTTTATCGTGGCTTCACTACAGTTAAACCCTAGTATAATCTTGGTCATACACCATGGTTTTGGTTTTACCGTGGTGCTTTACCATGGTTTTGGTTTTAGCATGGTCTTTGTTTGACCATGGTCTTTCCAAACCATAGTAGTACTATGGTGAGTACCAATGAACCATATATTAAAACTGATTACTGCATAAAAACCATAGGAAACCATAGTGAATTTTCATAACTGATCTTGGCACAGAAAAAACGTCCATATATGTTCACAATCTGATATCAAAATCTACCTCTAAGATTAGGGAAAGACAATATACCTCATTGATTACTAAAAATCCAAATTCAATGTGAACACATAGTGTAAACCCTCGGTGGGCTGGATTTATATCTGTAATGAATATATTACAATTTTATATTGCGTTGGGTTTATATTGCGCACCTAGACTTTCTGGCGGCGCGTAACTGAACACCAGGGCAACAAATGTTGGCAAGTGACCTCATGGGCCATGATCCTAAAGGTTGCTTTCTGAAGGGAGAATGAAGGTACATACGATAATATAATATAGTAAAACATAATGTACTATAATGTAATACGACCGATAAACTGACTCCTTACAATGACGTTAAGTTGCAGTAACCCGGTCCCACCACAGGTATGCACTGCCGACGACAGAGACAGCTCGAGAGCTCAGCCGCCGATCCCTCGTTTCTTGTAAATCACGTGACTGTCACCTCATTCAAACTAATGGCAGGAGCCCAAACGGGTGTGATAAACAAGGAAGGAAGCTCTCGACAAGGTGGAATTTGTTCCATCCACACGGAGCCAGAAGAACTGCCCCAACGGTATTGTTTTGACTGTAGACAAGGCTTTTATTTTGAAGTGCCTAAATTAAAAATGTTTTCCTCCACGTGTTTGCATAAAGCACCATGAGTAAGGGAATGCTTACTTATGCGCGCAGAGATAAGTGAAGGTGACCTGCTCCCATAGGTAATAATAATTCCCACTTCTTTATCAACACGAACACTGCTTATCGTCTTCAGTGTCAGGTGGTTGAACGTCTGCAAAACTAGATGAGTATCTGGGAAACTCGTTAAATAACCTTTTCCTGATGATTCACTCGTGAGTGTGGAATGGGAGGCATCGAATATGACTGATGTTGCCACTGGTGTCGCATTACGGTATAATGGGCTCTCGTTGATATTCAGACCGCAGCACTGAATCACACGTACAGACCCCAGCGACGAGCAATTAGCAGGCGACGAAGATGATCTGTCTTGGGATCGACAAATTCATTGACTCAATGTATTGTTTGTGTCTTTTTAAATTCATTCAGCCCCCTTTTTTCCACCAGGGAGATTCAAATCACGGTTGGTGTCCGAGCCGTACTGATTTCTCAGCTTACCTTTACCTGTGATCAGGTGTGAAGCCTCTGTGGCCAATCAGAATTAGTAGGCCTAATTATTAAACTAACTACCCAGGAAAACCGAAAACAAGGCCTGGATTTGGAACCGAGACCCAGAATGGCAGAGCCCTGTTCTACACCAATTACCCAGTATTCATCCAGTTATGCCTACATAAATCATAACTTTATTTTTCCCAGTTGCTCGCCCACAGTAAACTGTCTCTTTGTGGGGTACATGACGTCATGACGCTAATGTTTACGTTGGCTCCGGCCCTACATACGCTGCATCAGTGTTTCCCAACCCAGTCCTCGGGGAACCCCAGACAGTCCACGTTTTTGCTTCCTCTCAGCTCCTGTGCCAAGTATACGGTGTCCCTGATTGGCTGGGAGCTGAGAGGAAGCAAAAACGTGTATTTTGTGAGAGGTTCCCCGAGGACTGGGTTGGGAAACACATCACACGACTGAATTGTGGACGCTGGACAGGAGTTATTTGAATTTCCCTGTACTTTATATTCCAACTCAAAAAAACGGTTAAGGAAAAGTTCAGTTATAACATGTTACGGGACATGAGTATTTGAACAGGAGTAAATGTGGCCTGCCCCTTCGCATTAAAGAACCAAGACAATGGAGCGAACTTATTTTTCGTTTGTTAAACGAAAAACGGCACAAGCGCAAATGAGCCCAAATTTGTTCAACTGTAAGGTGTATTACTTCAGATTAATTCAGCACAAATAAGGCTACATGTTCAGTGCATTACATGAAAGTGCGGGCAAGATTCAGCATCAGCTCGAGTATACAGAATTAGTTTCTTTGTGTAATTGGTCAGATTAAAGTAAAAGAAATTTACAAAAACAAAAGTCACTTAAAGCAACGCGGCTTATTTAGACCATCCATCCCTGAAGTTAACGTTATAAAACATTGCAGCAAAATCAAACAACGCGGCAAATGACAATAGACCAAGGAAACCAGCACGCGCAATATCACAGTGTTAGCAAGGCATTACTGATGTGGTAACGCAGAACCGAGCAGTTCATCACAATTCAGGGAAGTGCATAAAACTGACGGTTTTATACTAGCGGCAGGAAGTGTTTATAAATGCACAGGCTGTCACCGGAGGTCACGAAGAGTTACTGCCGCTCGCCACCCACTCTCAGACAGCTTGTTTCCGCTACAAAACGATGCTGCGATATTATCTACTTGATTGTTCGGTCCAGTCAGATTATTCTGAGTTTAGCAGTTACACACAAATCATGGAGGCACTTTCTGTAAACATGACTGGTCTGTGGTCTCCTCAGCACGATCTTTACAAAGGGAGCAAATATTTGCCGATTCATTCACTATAAAATCTCCCAAAAGGTCATCGGGCAAACTAACTATGAAAAGTGCAAATAAATAAATATGTACAAATTACTATTTGAATTTTCCAAAACATAAAACCTGCTAGTTTTACACACACACACACACACACACACACACACACACCATATATATATATGATGGAATACACACAAACACAGATAAAGAGAAACTAGGTAATTGAGAGACAAATATTTCATTGTGATGTATACATTTTCTACAATGAACATGCATTGGATGTTAAACTGTGATCATAATATTTCTATTAATGCATCTGTACTACATTTTTTTCCTAGCAGGCACCACCACTAACAGCCAGCGGAACATTCACATGGTGACCCCCTCCCCCCCACTGGTGGAACAAATAATCGTGGGCGCCATCAATGGGCGATAATGCCCTTTGCGGGGGAGACCAAGAAGCGAATTACATTGCATTGCGAACCACAAGAAACCAGACCAAACAAAACACAGACACTTGCTGGGTCATTTTTGCATGTCCGACTTTGCGCTGACTGAAAACGGAACATAAGGGTGGATCCCATAAAATACTCTACGGGTGGAGAGTTGAGGCCTACTTTTAGTGATGATCCCTGGGCTTCTGCCCCGGTAAGGCCGTGCATTGATAGCGACAGTCAGAACAATGCCAATGCATATCACCATTAATCCAACCTTTTGTAACCTACATGCATTGATAGCCTATAGCACGGTACTTTAGACCAAATTAAGAATATTCTTTTAAATAAGCGGGCGTAACATTAATTGTAGCACAGTTTACGATACATAGACCATTTTTATTTTGTATATTCTGCCCATGTTGATTACGCGGCGTAATGATCGATTTTGTTATAAATCGATATTGTTATTACGGACCATGTTAATGTATGGACTGTTAGTGCAGTGCAAGCTAAATCCCAGAGCTAGATAAGATTTCAATAACTCCTGAATGTCCTCCTCGCGTTTGTAAATTTCTTATGTACTTAATTGATATATTTAAATAAATAGCATCTGAACACGAAAGATAGTTTTTTTTGTTAAAATTACGGTGTAAAGCAAACCATGTGGAATACATTTATCAAATAATTTATTTTGCTGATAGGCCTACTTGACATGAATAAATCTGGAATGATTGAAGCGTGACATCGTGGGTGTGACTTAAGAACCTCGAGATCGTGTGCGCGGCCGGCAATCTGCCAACTCGGGTTGGCACAGAACCCACACAGAAACAGATTTTGACCACACTTTATACCATGCATTTAGCAAGCAGGTCCACTCTAACTGTTTCCATGATGTTAGCTTAGGGGTTTTTTTTCTCCCTACTTAAGAGTTTTTTGGTCCCTCTCCTCCGTGGTCACCTTGGGGTGATAGTTGTGCAAGGCGCTATATAAAAATGAACTGAATTTAAACACGGCCCTGAACGTCGAGTTAGACAAGGCAACTCGTTACTTGCAAACGATTTGGCCCAAAGAACTGGCTTGGCAGCTTCAAGTTTCAGCTTCCTTGGAAAAATAACTTCCTGAAAAAATACAGCAGATGTCACGGTAATAGCCTCAACAAGGAACGTCCCTATGGTGTAACCTGAAGCAGCACCGTGTACGACACAACTGTGAGATTCATGTTTTTGCAAGCAATTACTGGCATCGAACATAGGTTCAGATGCCAGGATCATACTAATATATTTGTTTATATAACAAGGTTCACACAGAACATAAGAACCTCATATTCTAAACTGTTTGAAATGAATCCATTCACTAAATGGTCAACTGGTAATAAAATATTATTTATATTGGTCCAAGTGGAAATTATTTAATAGGTCTACACTTTGACAAGTTACGTGTCGCGAGTCACCTTACCGCAAAGCTTTTTAATTCTGCACAAATTAAGGAAGCCATTGAATATTTTCTAACTAAAATAGGCCTATTGTGTAGGCTATTTACAGCTCTTTTCTGGCGTTTAACAGGAATTTAAGTAAGTCACGATAAGTAAGGTTGGGTCTATTTTTAACGAAATTATCGAAAAAAATAAGAAATGTCGAGCAATTTCTAAAACTGCTTTTTCGTATAATCTGCAGCATTGATGGGGCAACGTACAGTTTGTTGAACATTTAACATAACACAAAAGACAATTGTTCTAATTTAATAAGATTTCATATTTGCGCACACATGCCGGCTGTATGAATCGCTGCATTGAGCCCGACTCGCTGTATCGCTCGCGGTTGCTAATTAATGCACCGTACAATTAGGAAAACGCAGAACAGCAGCGTAATGCGAGGATAACATTACAAAGCCATTAAAATGAAAGCTTGCCTTATTCGATCACAATTACAGTACGCAGTCTCATGCATTAGAGTTGTGAATTACATTATTTGGCATAAAAAACTACAATCAGTATGATAAAGTGACGATAAGGTGGACTCGTATTTCATTAATTATTTACAAGCTGATTGAAGGGTGCCTTTTATAGTCAATGACCTTTGACATAACAGTTCATAAAACTGCTAGCCGCCGATTTGGGGGAGTCACAACAAAGCAGTGTCAATGATTCTGAGTTTACTATGTAATATCTTGAAAGTACAGTGTGTTTCGAACAAATGCAAATTGTGGGAGCTGTTAATTTAGTACGGGGGTCACTTTTAAATGCTGGCTAAAATACAACACGCAAGAAACCGGAAGGAGTCGTCGAAATACGTAAAATCTGACCGGCGGCAATATTGTCTTATATTCTGGCTTTTTTTCAGCTGCAGTGACGGTTGCTGATTGAGACCGTTTGACACCGTCAGATATGTTGCTCTCGTAACTTTTTATTACAGATTAAAATTCTGTAATTGGCATGGCACACTGGATATGAACTCTAAAACAAACAGGTCCCGCTAAGCCACTTGCAGGAGTGTGATAATACGCGCAAAGCCAATAAATGAGCAGCGTCGCCAGTAAGTAATGTACCACTGGACACACCCTACCTTTTCCGCTGCCAGACGAAAATAGATCTAGCGTAAGAGGAAACGGTTTGAATGAGTTTCGCACTGTCATAGCGGCATCTAGTGGAAGAAATAAGGTCCTTTTTATTTAGTAGGCCTATTCACCAGTCTCATAACAACTTATCTAGTACAGCAGGGGTAGAGAACCTGATCTATGGAGGGCCGGTGCGTTTTTTTGGGACGACTCTCATTCTGCCAATAATATAGCCGTTAAGGGGGGTAGGACAATTCCAAGGGCCCCTTAGTCGCAGGGGCCCTAAAACACATGGAACATAATTGTATTGGTCTTGGCTGGGGGCCCAATATGATTTTATTGCGCCAAAAATGTCTGGCAATGCCCCTTCAGTCCAGACAGCATCAGGCAGTAGCCTGGGATACGCCCTCTATGGGATGCCAGTCCATTACACGCACATTCATATACTATGGGCAATGCATGGACTTTATCGTACCGTATGGTTTATCATACCGTGCTGTACGTCTTTAGACAGCGAGAAAGTGCCGGAATACTGAGGGGAACCCTGCACGAGATGAAGGCGGCCGGCAAACTCCACTGGCTATAGAGAGAGAACGCAGAAGTACAATACACGGTGTAGAGGGGCTAACGCTATAATTCAGGACTTTTCAGCATGCTGATCGTGATTTGGTGCGCAGTTTTTGAGGCCGCATTCCCCGCTATGAGGATGCCTGCTAGACAGCAACCATAATCCGAATAAAGTTTATTTACCGGGTAACGTAGAACGCACACCAGTTGGACACTATTAAACCAGATCAAGGCTATCTGATAAACTTCGTTAAACATGCAGACTTTTGTCCTCAGACAGGCGTGTCACGCTTGAGTTCAAATCGTGTCTGTTGTTGTCGTATCTGTCTTTATTGTAAAAGCACGGTCGGTGAGTTCCATTGTTTTGCACCCTGCACTAATGGTTCCCTTAATAAATCCAGGTGGAACGGAAAATTCAAGTTTGGATGAGGACCAAAACCACTTTATCACAGGTCTGATACCCTCTGCGATTTGGCTGGGGTGAAAATAAACATCTAGGCGTGATAATTAACATGTGTTATGCCGAAAAAGGCACCCCTGCTCATAATATGAGTTTACATAAAAAGAAACGGTAATTTCCACGTGTTACAAAGGAGAGATTTCCTTTCGCTGTTTTCAGTGCTGCGCGCTCCCGAGACAGACATGCGTTGTGTGGCAGGGACGCCTTTCTCGGAATTTCCATTGAATATTAAATGCGTCCTAAATTAATACGCCCTTCAACAACAAATCAGACGTAACGGCAAAGAAACTATATCAACTTATCTCAAACCTATACTATAAGTAAATTAATAGGTTTCAAGCTGTAGGGTTGAGCTAACATGACTACCAGCAACAAATGTATCTTTAATTTAAAAGTCAGTTTGATAAAAAAAAAAAGTACGTGCCATACATACTTTGCACTCATTTCTGTAAACATTGAGCCACGTAAAAAAAGACCAACTGATACGTTAAAATGAATAATGGTTTGCGCCAGACTATACATTTTCGCTTTTGAAAGACAACTGACAAGCCTGATTAAGTTGCCGATTAACTGCCCTTTAATAAACTATATTATTTTCATATTCAAAAATAATCCAGTAAAACACTTCAGTAATGTATATAGTGAAAATAAATGACAGAGAAACAACTTTTGGATGGACAGTTTGTCGCATTAGTATTTTAACTTCCACTTTCATATTATATCAATTACCTTTTCTGGGCAAAAAGCGACACCAAATACAAATACTTGGTTTATTTTGAAGTGAATACATCACTCGTGCTTACAGTTTCATACAAATCACATATGTCCGTGTTTATACAGGGCATATATAGACATCAAATAAAGTCATTTAAGTGTTACAAACAAACAGAATGAATAATCTCACTCCACTCATGAAAAAGCACATTTATATTGACTAATATGTTTCCACCCACCTTATTATGAACAGAAAACTCAGATCACAAGACTTCTTATATATCCATTACTGTAGGTAGCTTTTGATTTATAGACCAATATAAAAAAACAGTATAGTAGATAAGACAGGAATCCACGACCATTAAATACGGTGACGTTTAACTTTCACTTTCTGTAGAGGTTTTACTTACCGTAAAGGACGTCATCCTAGTGAATAATTAAAGTAAATGAAGTTTTTCTTTTTGAAAATAGAATAATAATGTTTCGAGCCGTTCGTCACATCAATATAATAACTGACAACAATCAGACTTTTTAATGTTTAATGTAATCAGTGGCAAAACTATAAATATGGGAAACTGGTACGTGGCATATTCATTTTTAATACAAAACTTTAAAAATGTAACCTGGTAGATTTCTATGCCAGTTGACGTGTGACAACTGAACCCTTTGTGGGCTTGTTGGCACAGTGGAGGTTTATCAACAAATTCCAGCTCCCAGAGCTTCAATAATTAATTGGTAATTAGGTTATGTAATGAGGTTAACAAACCTCAATCTGCTCAGTTTGCGACCCAGAAACTCTCCTTATTTGGTCAGGGAGCCTCATCCAGCGCCGTCAAATAAAAGTTTTTTTTTTTTTCTAATATTATCTCAACCTCCACGGAGGACGGCTTTATTTTTAATTTCCATTGCAAAAAAAACACAAAAGGAGAACATAGGAAAAAAAAAACACAAAATAATACTAATAATAAAATAATAATAATAATAATAATAATAATAATAGGGTTGTTGAAGTAAGACAATGATTGGCAACAACAGTAGCAGTAACAGCTACTGTATAACAACATTCATAAGAACTGCAGCTGCATGCGTTGAGCAGTGACACCGCGGGGGCCGCCCCCCCCCGCGGGGGCCCGGCGCGCCGCCCCCCCCCCGGGGGGCGCCCCCGGGGCCCC
>JABFDZ020000052.1:3433766-3446072 GCA_019775955.2 Pollimyrus isidori
CACAACCAGATGGTTCAGTTTAAGCCAGCCTCGAACCCACGACCAGGTGGTTCAGTTTAAGCCAGTCTCGAACCCACGACGAGATGGTTCAGTTTAACGAGAGCATCATAAAGCATTTGTATTGCACAATAAACATGGTTATAACGTGTTATGCCTTTTTATAAATATTTACGGGCATGTTTACATGAATTAATTTTTGTATTCATTTTTGTTATGAATGGGTTTATAAATTACTAAAAGCAAAAGTAAAGTGTTACCAATATTTGCACTTGCTAATGAGTCAGCGATTAACCTCATACCGCAGCAGGGCAGACTGTCATCAACATTAGTCTGAAGGTTAGAAGGAGACAGTTTGTCCGGCTGTTTTGCAGCTCGGCGCTCAGCAGTGACCTGGGGCCTGTTTCACAAAGCAGGATTTCTTGCTTAGCCAGATAACTTGTTCGATTTAAGGTAGTCTGGGGTAAATATGTGAATAAAGATAAAGTTAATTTAGCCCAGACTACCTTAAATCTGACAACTTATCCAGCTAAGCAAGAAATCCTGCTTCCTGAAACAGGGCCCCGGTAAGCCCACTGAGCATTTCCTCGCTGCTTATTCTGATTTTACATGCCCAGTGATATCAGAGGACGGCCACTGTATTTATATCATCTGGAGTCAGAGATATAAAACATGGTGCGTATTGCTGATAATCACGAACATATGAAATCTACCTCTCTCAGGGTAGCTTCCTTCAAAGGAGGGAGCAAGTGAACTCTATGTTCACACAGACATGGCGATAGATAGAGGGCAGGCCATTTGGCCTAAGAAGTAAGACCGCTTGAGAGAGACCTTGGGTGTGACGGGAAGGACAAACAGCAAGCTAAACAAAAATATGAATGAAATCAAGAAAAGAACCTATACACCTCCATTAAGGACAGTGCTCTGGGCACTTCATGGTCTTAATGGAAAATTGGTATTCATGGTACACTCCCTGGCATGGTATGGGTGGCATGGGCAGCCGTCCAAGGTGGCATCTTGCCGGGGGTGGCACAGGGCGTGGGCAAAAAAATAAAGTAATAAAGAATGGAGACATCGGCAGAATTGCTTTTGCATCCCTCACACCACTTCAGTGGCCACTTAAAGTTGTGGGTGGTGGTGCGGGGTGGTTGTTGTGATTATAATTTGTGAGCCAGGCAGGCTGCCACTCATGAGGTGGGGAAAAGGGGTGGGGCTAGGCTGGCTTCCAGTGGCCCCAGTGGAAGCTCCATGAGGGGAAGTGTGGTCTTTCCATATTCATGTAACGGAACACGCTTCCTAATATAAAGAACGACGGCATAGTTTCCCAAAGTAATCCAGTTTCCAAAGTGAAGAATTTCATCTGACAAGAATTGGTCGATGACAGACGACTTATTTGGACCTATTGACTGAGGTGACAATCGGCCATTTTTGCTGAATTCACAGCGAACAGATTCCTGGCAAACAGTCGTGACAGAATCGACAGTGACAAGATGAGACTTTACATTTTTTGGGGGGAGCGTGACACAGATATTCAATCTCAGAAGCGTCACGATGCAGCGAAAATTGGTGAAGACGCGGTGACGGAAAACCGGAACCGTGTATTTCCGAAAGAGAAGGACAGTCCCAGTCTTTGACTCCCCAAAGCTACCGTAGACCTCCCAGTGACATACAGACGCACACACCGCAACAGTAAGACTTGCTAACGTTTGTTTTAGAAAAGTCACAGTGCGCATCGCGGAGCTTCCTAGGAGTGACGTACGCAACACAACTTGCAACAACACTGCCTCGCGGGTTAACCTCCAACTTGGCAGTTTGCTATGCAGCCAGAAGGGGGCACCAGTAAGGTTTCACAGATTTGTAGAAAAGCTCTCGGCGCATGCAAAATGAAAAATATACAATGCAAATATCATCAAATCGGAGAGCCTGTCAAACATATTTATGAGAGTTGACGTTCAGCCAGGAGAAAGAAGGGCTAATCGTCTTTATGGATGGTAAATTTCAGTCCAGGGATATCCGTTTGACTCTGTATCTCTACTGAGAACACGGAAGGGAATATATATTTAAGCAATATGGGATATATATAACCAAGCCAAGTGCATAATGCCTGTGGTCGATTAAAGGGCTTTAAAAAGCACAGTTGCTATTACGGAGGCGCTCTCTAAAGAATGCTTTGTCTCAAGTGCTTTCTATTCCGGCAAAGTCATCGAGTTACAAAGCATCCCATTTGTTCGCAGTCAGCTAGTTACTGTGTGGAGGAAAATTATAAATCAACCTCTCTGATAACTCCAGTCGAGCCACTCAGAATCAAACTCCGGATCTCTCAGCTGGTGAGCAAAGTAATCTCTTTTATTCGAGCAATCTACCACAGCGCTACCGTCACACCAGGTACCAAGTACCCTAAGCAGACAGAGCAACCCGCTGATAAACCAGAACTCTGAATTCCCTATAAGGACTTCTAAGTCCTAATTGGTCACGAAGCACCAACAAATCGAGCTTCACCTTCTTAGCAAGGTAAAATCCACCCGTTTCACTTAATTTACCTCGACTGCTAGGTTCCAACTTGAGGTATGGATATAGATATTGATTATACTGACATTGAATGTAAATATTTGGTTGACCTTTGATTAATGATTGACATATTGATGTATTGTCATTGAATCACTGTAAATACATGGTTAACATTTGATTAATGTGATTAACGTGACAATTACTTATACATTTGTCCTACAGTATAACATATCGTGTGTAGCCTATTGTGACTGCTTCACAACTACAGCTCTTTGTGTTCCAGTTCGGGCAGCTTCGAGTCCGATCTCTCTTCAGTTTCTGTGGAACTGACTGCAGGCAGCTATGATGAAGCGAGGTCACACAGTATTAAAGACAGTCTCCTCTTGCCTATGGCCTAAGACATAACAGACCCACTGTGTCTCCCCTCCTGGACCTGCCGATGTCAGCAGCAATCTACTGGCACCAAATGGGCATCGTTTTTAAAGGATCATGGGAAACGGAAAGGTCTGGAAAAGAGAGTAAGCGATGTCTAATCTCCAAAAGCCCGACTTATCAAATACACGTGATAACAATCTGCCAAGGGGCACCGCTTTGGTGCGCGTATGTTAGGACACTTTCACCGCAGGCCAGTTAATCAAAGATTAATCAAGCAATAAGACACTGAATGCTGTTGCCAGGGAAACTGCATTTTTATAATCTTGTTTACACGCCATCTACGGCTGCGACTCTCCACTCCGGTTCCCCATTAAGAGTCAGTCGGCGTTCACAGCCCAGCAGTTTCCCCAAAGCACCCCAGCGATTTTTCCAGAGATAATAAGTGAACACAAACTCCGGTTCGTCGAAAGGTAAAAGGGAAAGCAGACGCATTTTGGTCAGATACCGTTCACACAAGTCTTATACCCCTCAGGGTTGTGATACATTTAACCGGCATAAATTGCATCAGATTCATCTTGTGACACTTGCATTTCTTGCATTTCTTGCATTTCACCCTCTAAAGGCATTTTGCACTTTCCTCCGTTATACTTTTTCTGGAAATTCAAAATTGCTGTTCAGTGGAGATGATGACCTCTCATCCACTTTCTAACCCTATTATTATTATTTTATTATTATTATTATTATTATTATGCTTGAGATTCCAACAGACCCCAGATGTATTCGCCGGCAAACAGTTGTACCAAATGCTTCAAAACCGAATTTGATTTCTTTGCGGACGTAAGTCACATTTCACAGCCGTACAATGACCAGACCTACTCCTCTGATTGCTCTGTAAGACCCCCCTCTCTGTGCTCTCTCCTTTCGCCCATTCCTCACTATTTGTACTATTTCCTTCCCGCCAGAAATCTGCCGGAGAGCCGAACGTGACTGAACTTTAAGCAGGTCGGCCCTCTGAAGAGGCCTATTCAGCTGCGGCCGTGAAGGATCACTGGAGGGAGCTGGGCGATGCAGGAACTGCCCCGAGAACATAATGTCACCTGCCTTCACTCCTGAAGTCTACTCTGGTTTTTTTGTGCTATTTCTATTGGCTCACGTGTGAATGGGGAATCGTTACACTTCTGTCAAGCTACAATAAATTGCGTGTTTATTATAAAGATACTAATGTTTACATTCCTTGGAGACACAAGAGCAGAGGTGGGAAGTTCAGGTGAATGAAATACAAAATACAAACCGAGGTTTTGTTTCAACCAGCCAGCTGTTTGCTCTGAGGCCGTGACTCTTTAAACTCAACTGGTTGGTTGAAACAAAACCTTGGTCTGGATTTGTGTTCTGGTTCTGAATTTTCCACCCCTGCACAAGAGCCCTTACAGCACCAGGGCATCTGACAGCACTCTCTCTCTTTTAAACGATTTAAATAATTCATTAGCTTTAAAAAATGGCAGTGCTGTTTTTTCTTGCATATATTGGATTATAATCAGGTAACACTTTTACCTACGAACCTACGGAACCTTTTAATGTTATAACGTTTTATTACAATTTTATTAGCTGTGTATTAATGGAAAAACTGCTGATGGAAATATGCTTAATCAGGTATAGAATTTAGTACTATTATTACTTTAGTTAATAATTGTCAAAATGCGGTTTTAAATCGGTTTATGACCCTAACAGGAAAGTAATGTCTGAGGTCAAAGGTGAGCGCGACATATTTCCTTTGGCAGAGACTTTAGAAATTGCCGCGCAGGGGTTGCGTCCCCTTTGTGTGTCCGGGGCTCCGGCTTTCCGCGCTGGCAGGTCGGACACCGCTCCGATCCAATTACCGCATCTGTGAATTCGCCCTGATTCCTGGCAGCTGTCGGTGGCACCCCCAGAGTGGAATAAAAAGGGACTCGCTTGTACTTTGACCGCTTTCTGGGGGTAGGTTGCTTAGCACTATAGGTTCACCCGGAACAAGGTGCACTATAAAAGCCAGGGACGCTCCGTTCACTTTACACCAATGACACGTTTTTGTCTACGATGCACGACGAAAACTATGAGGACGTCACTTTATTTCTTGGGCAATGGGGACCGTTTCAGCGAGCCATATTCTTCCTGCTAAGCCTGAGCATTATCCCGAATGGCTTCAATGGCATGTCCATCGTGTTCATGGGGGACACTCCAGCGCACCGCTGCCGGATCCCCGAAGATGCGAACCTCAGCGCGGCGTGGCGGAACAGCGCACTGCCTTTGGTGGAGGACAGCGGCTCGCTGCACCAGAGCCCATGCAGCAGATATAAGCTGGATGTGATAAGAGGCTTCTCGGATAAAGGTTACTTGCCGGGGATCGACGTGAACCTTACCGGAATACAACAGGAAGGCTGTATGGATGGGTGGGTGTACGATCGCGGCACCTACATTTCTACCATCGTAACCGAGGTAAGACGAGTCACACAGAATTCATAAAGTTTCATCCGTTACTAATGAAAACTGGAATTTAAATGTTTTTTTTTCTCTTTATTGATCCATTATAACGGGAAATAATTTTGCAATGTTTCCGCATCAGTAATAGCTAGGCTGCAATCATGATCGCAAATTCAAGAAACTTCGTATTGCTGCAGGCTATATTTGCTATTCCACATATTACAGTATTTGCAGTATTTTTCCTTGAAAATGCAATTGAAAAAGGAATTTAATTTCCTGTGTCGTCGGTGACTGAGATGGCAGGCGTCCGAAGTGGGGTCCCCCTGTCCGGTTCTGGGCACTTTTGTCACGGAGGGGAGTTTATAGGTGTCTTTGTTGCTGGGGCAGCAGAAGACGGCGACATCGACAAAGTCACGGGGCCCCGGTCATACAATACTCGCAAGTGACTTAAAGTTAAGCTAGTGACTGTCCGTCAGGCGGTTTATTATATTATTTGAATGTTATGAGATCATCATGTTGCTAAAGATCAAGCTTTCTCATTGAAGTGCAAAGTTTTACAGATCGGTAGTTGTACTCTGGTTATAGAGATTTAATGACAAGGTTTAAAATGGTGAATATACTTACTGCCCATCCTGGGCTATTGTGTCCCTTGCTCCCGTAGCTTCTGGGATAGACTGCGCATCCCTACGATAGTTGGTATAGAAGATGGATGGATGTCCAACTATCCACTCATCTTTCATAAAGATATGTCCACAACATTGTTGTGATGAGCCTATAGAGTTTAGGATTCAAGGGTTGGGGAACATTCTAGATGCGATGCCAGTCTATCACCGCACAGTCACACACTGTGGACTGTTTAGAGAGAGTTAATCTAAACTCCATGTTCTTGCAATGTTTTTGGAATATCTGCAGGAAGCCTGCACAGCACACATGTAACTGAACAATGTCTGTTAGTGGCTGAGTCCAAAAGTACATAGGTGTACTGGGCTGATTTTAGCAGTGGTTTTGAAACTGCTAAGCTGACTCACTTTGACAGGCATACAATCAGTTCTACCTCAACATGAAGATCATTTAAGCATCATTTTCTTTGACTGGTTTCACGTTTGCACAGTTACTGTATTTCGTGCGTGGGTTTATTTGTGCCGTAATCAACGCATGTATAAAACGCCATTGTGTCCTTGTTCAAGGGCCCTGTGTGCCTTCTATTCAAATAAAGCTTTTTCAATTTTGAATTTGAAAAATCCATTTGTACTGCCTTGCAACCACGTTGTCGCTGTCTCACTGCAGTGGGACCTTGTTTGCAATGACAAGTGGAAGGTTCCTCTCACCACTTCTCTGTTCTTCTGTGGCGTCCTGCTTGGCTCCTTTGCCTCCGGACAGCTGTCCGACAGGTGAGGAGGTCAGGAACATCTCCGACACCACTCGTGTTTTGCTGTTGCTTTAGTGTTCATAAAAATCGGATTCAAAATTCTATTGTGAAAGGCAAATTAGACTGAAATCGCCCCAACTATTCGACCATTAGGATCTCTGTTGTTTTCTGGCACTTAATGAGTTTGTAAGCTAATAATAAAAATTTTAACTAATGCTTTGTTTTGTGTTCCTTAGGTTTGGCAGGAAACTGGTGCTGTTTGCGACAATGGGAGTTCAGACCTTGTTTACGTTATTCCAGGTCTTCTCCACATCCTGGGTTATGTTCTGCGTGCTCTTCTTTATAGTCGGAATGGGCCAGATTTCCAACTACGTCGCAGCATTTGTTTTAGGTATTTGTTTTAGGTGAAGTCATTTAATTCGCCATTTAAACGGCGCGTAATGTATGTAAAATTGTCTTCCTTTTATTGATCCTTGAAGGAACCGAAATTTTAAGCCCGTCGGTTCGGATAATATACTCCACCATGGGAGTATGCATCTTCTTTGCCATCGGCTACATGGTTCTTCCGCTGGTTGCCTTCTTCATAAGAGACTGGAGAACGCTGCTCTTGGTCCTGACTCTCCCCGGCTTCCTCTACATCCCCCTCTGGTGGTAGGTGTGTGATATGACGCCTCATTGGGCTTTCTATGCATAGATAATTCATTTTATCGGCAGGGAAAGTCTGGATTATTCCTAGAGGCTCTGGAAATATGAGACGCAGTTGGACTGGTCCGAGTTTGGGATACAATATGATATGCTTTCATGGGGTCCAGTCATGAGTATCAGTCTGCTTCTAGAAGCCTCTAGAACTCTCTGCCAATTCTCCCTTTATTTCAGATATGTTGGATTTATTTTTTGGTTGGTCTGTGGTAGCCAGATCTTTCTCTCTGCTGAAGAGGCTTAAGAATTTTTTTTTTTTCCTTTGGAACGTTGAAGTGACTGTTGGCCTGACCTGTATCTTGGAAAGTCATTTCATGCTTTGATGTTGACCAATCTGGCAACCCAGGCCGGGTCTGGCAACCCAGGCCGGGTCATCCCTCACTCCGAGATCATTATGGCGCAGGCTCATTCCGGAATCCCCCCGATGGCTGCTGTCCCAGGGCAGAGTGGAAGAGGCTGAAGCTGTACTCAGAGAGGCGGCCAGGAAGAACGGAGTCACCGCTCCGGAGGCCATTTTCCAGTCTGTCCAGGTGCCGCTCAGTTTTGCTACCATCCCCCCCCCCCCCCAATTCTTGCCATTAAATCCACTGGCAGCACCCATGATGTCCCTGAACTATCGAAGCAGTTTCTATAAAATAAAAACAATGCATGACGTAACATTTAATTGCTTTTCCGCTGCAGGGGAATTTCCTTGTAAAGTCTAAGAATAGGAATGTTTTAGATTCCAAAGATTCAGGATGTGATGGTTTGGATGAAGTAGCATGCTAAAGGCATGAATCGAACGTCCCAGGGAATTACTCTTGATTATGTCTGAATATGCAACTGAGGTACGGGCTCCGGGATATAAGATGAGGTTATTTGACTTGAGTTCTTTCCATATTCAGGATTCAAGATTCAAATGCTTTAATTTCATTGTGTAACGCAACACAATTACTTTTATGATAACCCCAAGGTGCATTAATAAATACTTGATAAAGCTAAAAACAATTTTTAAAAAAGCATGGAAAAATATTCCGAAGCACCTGTAAAGATTCCATATACAATGTAAAATCGTCAAATAGATTATTTCTAAAAAGAATGAAAAAACTGGAACCAACCAGGACTACTTATTGCACTAGTGTACAGCAACGTGAATTATTCACATATAACACATTAACAAACGGTAACGAGTGTATGGCACATCCAACGTAATTTATTATAATTTATGCACGTTGCACTCTTTAGATTGTGAAAGGCTTCATAACAGAATTACAGATTGTGTGAGTTGGTGCCCAATTATTAGACATTTGTGCACTTTAGCATGTCCAATGGCTCGTACAGGAAGCAGGTTAATGTCATAAATTCATTATAAATATGTTATAAAAGTCTAATATTATTCAGGGCTTATTATAAACTCAATATATAGGAATATTAGGAATTTCCAGAGGTCCGTGGAGTGTGTTTTTAATAAAGCAGAGCCTTCAATACCCAGTATTTCATAGGAGAAACTAAATTTTTTTCTGCCATCCATGGAAACGCACCAGTCAGTTCAGATTCTGACAAAATGAAGCAGAAGTGTTAACTGACATTATACTTTTGAGGACAATCATACGATCAAGTTGGCGCAACTCTTAAATCTGAAGAATAACAGAACTTTTCATGAGTCTTCGGACATGGAAAAATACTTTGCCTCTCAATTTTCAAGCACCGAGGACAAATGGTTAACTTACAGCTTAATGACATACAGATGGGTAATTCAGTCCAGAGAGTATAAGTCCAGTCCGGTATTTTGTTTCAGCCAGCCAGTTGCGCACTCTGTGACTGTGACTCTTTATGCTCAACTGGTTGGTTGAAACAAAATCCCGGACTGGCATTTTACTCTCTGGACCTGAATTGCCCAACTTTGACAGGTACAGTACCTATGTTGTTTTTTTTTTGTTTGTTTCTTTAACCAACACACAAACAGAAATTTAATTGTGAACAGTATATATCTTCCTGGTTTTATATCTCTCCCATTGTCTTTTCTGGGGTCTCCGAGTTCTCTGCAGATGTCTGGCTTGTTGACGTTCTGTACTGTTTTCCCTGATTTGTTGTCGCACGTGTGCCGCAGATCGATGCCAAGCCCGCGGGCTCCCGCCCCAACAACATCTGCGACCTGGTGCGCACCGCCAACATCCGCTGCCTCTCCCTAATGTTGGGCCTGGTCTGGTGAGCGTGGGCCGGGCAGGACGCCTGGCGGATGGGGCGCGATTCCGCCGCCGCTCGCGTTGTGATCCGCGTGCGATGCTCCCCTCTACCTCGTCCGCAGGATCGTCCTCTCCATCGGATACTTCGCCTTGTCGCTCAACACCTCCAACCTGCACGGGAGCGCCTACCTCAACTGCTTCTTCTCGGCCGCCATCGAGGTCCCGGCCTACGCCTCCGCCTGGCTGCTCTGCCGCTACGTGCCCCGCCGCCTCTGCCTCTTCTCCACCCTGGTGCTGGGAGGGGTGGTGCTGCTCTTCGTCCAGTTCGTACCCACAGGTCAGGACTCGGGGACGGGGAGAGAGAGCGAAAGCGCGGACAGGCTGCGGAGCGGGTTGGTAAATGCTGGCGCGGAGGGCGTCTTCATCCAGAGCGCCTCTTGAGGACGAAGCCTTCTCTCCTTTCTGGACAGGTCTGCTCTCCCTGTCCATCGCCCTGGAGATGCTGGGCAAGTTTGGCGTGACGGCGGCCTTCTCCATCATCTACACCTACACTGCCGAGCTCTACCCCACCGTGCTGCGTAACTCCGCCATCGGCTCCTGCTCCATGGCCTCCCGTCTGGGCAGCATCTGCGCGCCGTACTTCGTCTACTTGGGTCGGTCTGCCGCTCGCTGGCGCCCTCTTCAGGCACTTTTCGGCTTCGCACGCCATATATACCTTTTTTGCAAGTGGTGGAATAGAAGTGATGTCTGTCACCACACTGGCAGGGCTTGGTTTGGGGTTGGAGGCCCTGGCAGAATCACGGGGCCCGGCCCCTCACCGGGGGCCCTTTCATTATGTTCTATTATATGTGAAGTTGGACATTGGGGGGGGCCCAGGACACATTTTGGGCAGCAACCTGGGTCTGAAGGTGAATCGATGTCTCTGAATTAGTAACATAGTTTGTATGCGTGGGTCACGTATGTATTACACTGTCACGTTATTGTCATATAACATTGTTTGGTGCTGTAATGTGGCGATAACCTGTTATCTTGACATTGTGTTGAGCATTTTTTTCAGTCCCCACAAAGGGAAACTTAATTTTATGAAAAATCTCCTACTACAGTCAACTAAAAATGCCGGAAGTCTTGTTTCGTTTGGCTACTTATGGTTACGGTTATGGCTGGGTAGGAGGTTCAGGTCGCTATCGCTGGGATTAGATTTTTGCCCATTTAAATGAATGAGTCCCTATAGAGACATGAACAGGTGTGTGTGTGTGTGTGTGTGTGTGTGTGTGTGTGTCTTACAATGGACTGACTTCCCAAGCAGGAAGTACCTCTGCCCTCGACCAGCTGCCGGTTCCCCCACAATCCTGAGCAGTTAGGAGATTATCCCTGTATGAGATGGATAATATAACTGGGGGGGGGATTCTCCTTAAAGGGGCGGCTGCTGTTTATATACTTAGAAGGGGGGATTATCCGAGCGATGGCCGCATGATGGAGACCTGGCCTGACATGATCCCCATCCCGTATCTGCACAGGGGAGTTCAACCGCTTCCTGCCCTACACGCTGATGGGGGGCCTGGTCACCTCCTCCGGCCTGCTCAGCCTCCTGCTGCCCGAGACCTTCGGCCTGCCGCTGCCTGAGACCGTCCAGCACATGCAGACCGTCCTGAGGTGAAAGGCAGGGGAGACCACCCCCCCTGCACAAGGGAGGGGTAAAAAAAATCATATCTACATGTCTGTTGGGTTTTGGGAAACTTAAAAATAACCTCCTTGTATAAAAAAAACAAAAAATGTATAAGTCGGGCCTGCATTAAATATGGCGGAAAGCGATAGATCACGACATTCCTAATGATGGCGCTGCAATCCGTCGTAGAGCTAGACTGGGTGTTCTGTTCGCCTCAAACTATGACCGATCAATCGAAGAAATACTCCAGGCCGTAGAGCAGGGTTCTTCAACTCTGCTGGTTTTCCAGCCTTCCTTTACCTGTCAGTCAGGTGTGAAGCCTCTGACCAATCAGAGTCAGTAATTATTAAACAACCACCTGGGAGAACCGAAAACACGGCCTGGATTTGGAATCGAGGTCCGGAGTTGAAGACCCCTGCCTTAGAGTAATCCTCTGCTCGCAAGCCTCAGCTTACACAGAAATGGCACCTCAGTCCGTCTCTCCTTGATGCCTCAGGTGGAAAAGGAGAGAGAAATCTGACGATGCCCACGGAATCGAGGAAGAGGGTGCATAGGACCGAGCGTCGGACCCAAGGCGTTCCTTTTGTACCGTTGATGTATGTTATTGCGCAGTTTCGTAGCTCAATAGTACATGTAGACTTATGTAATTTTGTAAATAAACACATCCTACAACAGTGTTTGTTTAATGGTTGTATAATAGGCCTGAAGATGTAGCAGTTTTTAATGGAAAGTTAACTGCTTTTGAAACATTGTATTGGTTCTATAAGGAGACACATTCATTTTCCTGTAGTGTGTGATTGTGTCCTACAACTGGCTGGTATCTCCTGCTTCAAGCCCTCTGCCTCTTAGTACATATGTGAGGTTCAACACAACGTTCTACTGGATGGATGGGTGGATGATGGACGATGTTGCATCTCTGGTTTATGTCACTAGTTGGGTCTTAAACCTGAATATGAAACAAAACGGTCAGTCAAAATCTGGACGCATCTACTGAAAATGTTTTTTTTATTTCAACAAGATGCTGACCCCAAGCGGGGGCGGGGGGGGGGGGGGGGGGGGGGGGGGGGTGG
>JABFDZ020000052.1:3446172-3459081 GCA_019775955.2 Pollimyrus isidori
GTGACAGGTGCATCCGTGTCTGTGTGTGACAGATGCATGCATGTGTGTGACAGTTGCATGTGTGTGACAGGTGCATACGTGTATGTGTGTGACAGATGCATGTGTGTGACAGATGCATGTGTGTGACAGATGCATGCGTGCATGTGTGTGACAGGTGCATGCGTGCATGTGTGTGAGAGGTGCATGCGTGCATGTATGTGACCGTGCATGCATGTGTGTGACAGGTGCATGCATGCATGTGTGTGACAGATGCATGTGTGTGACCGGTGCATGCATGTGTGTGACAGCTGCATGTGTGTATGTGTGTGTGTGACAGATGCGTGTATGTGTGTGACAGATGCATGTGTGTGACAGGTGCATGTGTGTATGTGTGTGACAAGTATGCGTGTATGTGTGTGTGACAGGTGCATATGTGTGACAGATGCGTGCATGCATGCATTCTACCATCCAGCATAGGGTCACAAGAAACTTGTAAAGTAATAGCTAATTAACTGAAATTGGAATGCTCTGATTTGCTGGTCTTTTTTAACCCGTTTGCTAAATGATGGCTATTTCAGTTACTCCAGTTAACGTCGTTACTGTGGAAACAAGTGTTTCCGGAGGAAAGTCAGGCGGCGTGTTTTTGAGTTTTGAACGAGCACAATCGGCGCAGATAGACCGCTGCTGCATTACCGCGACGATGCTGGTGCGTCCCGCTGTTTACGTTAAAGCCAGCGGCCATTAGAGAGGCACTCATACCCGACGGATGCGCCTCGCGCTCTCAAATCAGGCAGAATGCCGCCGTCAGGACTGAGAGAGAGGTTGTTCCCCGCCCCGCCGAAAGAACAGCATCAGTCAGCTCACAAAAGATCCATTTGTTGTCACTGTACAATGGCGCCGGGGAACTTTTGTAAAGTGTAGCCTGCTGGAGTCGACAAAGAGCCAGACACAACGTGCTTTAATAATAAAGCCAGTGAGAAAATCGAGCGGAGATTGAGATCAGTTCCCCAGGTGGAAAATAAATAAATAAAAGAAAGTCTCTATTACTGAAAGCTTTCTAGCCAAACAACAACCAGGTGCGACAGCCGGGGAAGTAGCCTTACGTTGTGGACCAAGAGGTGATTTAATATTGAGTGAAAATCCGAGCGGGCAGATCAATGGCCGCCTGTGAGATGGGGGCCTTCTCCTCAGAGATCAGCCATTTCCTCTCTCCACCTCACGGCCTGAGACCGCACTCCACGCTCACGATGCCCCCGGACACCCACAGGGTCGCTTCGGACGCCCCACCTCTGCTGGGGGTTCCAGGCGTCTCCCACAAACCGGCCCCCACAGATCATGTGCAACGTTCCAGAAATCTGTCGATCTGGTGATCAGCGGCGGTAGAATTAGCCTTTCAAGGAGTTTTACCACTGCAGCCCCCCCAAATTTTACCCCCCACTCCCCCTAGCCCCAGTCAGCAAATTTTGGCCGCCCACCCCAAAATATATTGGCCATTACCGTAACAGCAGCCCTCCCTGCCAGATGCCCCCTCATCTGCCTCCCTGAGATCAATAGCCCTAAGAAGGGGCGTCTGGTTGTTTATGTGAATGAAACACATGAGAGCCCCCCCCACCCCCCAAGATCTGGGGTGGGGGCCATTTGCCACGAACAGTAACTGCATTCGATAGACGCCACTGCAGCATGTTCTGCTGAAAAGCTACCTAGCTTTCATCTTCACGGGGGGGTTGGTGGGGGGGGCACAGAGTGACTTATCGAGTGGAGCCCCCAGAAACGACGTAAATGGAGGAAATGGTTTATAATTTTTAAAAATATATTTGTTGCTCGATTAAAAATCCGTCAAGAATTCACATAATTTAAAAATCAGAGCAAATGAGACCATTACGGCCGCGTTTCGCAGTGGGTATTTTTTTCTGTCACTGATGGGATCCTGTGCTTGTCGTTCCATCATCAAATTAGCATAATTTCATTTTGACAAGACTCTTCCTCGTAATAAATAATCTCCGCCTCTGTGACCTTTAGAAACAACCCGTCATTAAATCATATTGATTTTACGAAAGGTGAATAGATATTTTGCCGAAATTAGCACATACGGCCTTGATAAACTCATTAGAGTTTTCGTCCATTTTTCCTGTTGTCAAGGTGCCGTCGTCAAGGTTTGATTGCTTGATAAAAAGTGAACAGTTATGATGGTCGCCATGGAGATAAGAGGCCAGCTCCGACATACCGCACAAAACAAACGTGAGACGAGCCGCAATCGTGAGACTCGACCTGTGATCTACAAAGGGACAAATAGGGTCTCCTTTTTCAAGCAGGTGCCCATGCACTAATATGCAGGTATATTTTTTCTCCTTTTCCCTTCTGTAGTCATGGAAACAGCCCGGCCAATCGGTGACGGATGCCGAAACAGCCACAATGGCTTATTGATTATTTAACAATTTAAACATTAGGTTTAATTAGTAAGCAATTATCCAGGGACACAGCTGCCCTGACTGCGCCCCATTGGCTGTGGTGGAGGTGTGAGTGGGCAGGTGTTTAGAGATGGGAGTCACTTCAAGGCCGTATTGCTGACAGACTCAAAGCAGGTAGGTGCTGTCGCTGCCCCCTGCAAGCGAACCCTTTATCCTGAGAGGTCATACTGAAAATCATTTGTTTTTCAACAAAAAATCGACCCCAAGCGCCCCTCCAGGTTATGTAAACAATGTATTATCTTGTGAACAATGAAAGGGACAGAGAGCTGTGACAGATGACCTGCCCCCCCCCCACCTGAACCCTATAGAGCCGGTTTGGGTTGAGTTGGATCGAAGATTAAGAGCATGGCAGCCAACTTGTGGCCAGAACTTGCGGAAACTCCTTCAGGCCTGTAGGAGAAGCATGTCAGGTGGCTACATCTGGAAGCTGGTGAATGAGTGCTGAGGGTCTGCGGAGCTGCTGTCCCTGCAGAAGGAGGCTGATTAGAAGAGGCTAAAATTATAAAAAATGTTTGAGATGTTGTCATTGCGACATTTCATATATATTACTTCATTGCCTTGATGGATTTTATTATACTTAATATTAAGGTATTGAACATGTGATTCTGAGTTTATAGTTCCTTGGTAGAAAAAAAATCTTTTTAAAGTGAGTTGCGGAATAGCAGCAGGTCCCCAGCCCGCTAATGGTGAATAAGCAGAGCCTTGTCTAACAGTCGATATAGGCCGCGGTTCTCGGTGACGATTGAGGTGAAACACAGCTGCTCATCGGAGTTTTACGTCCATAAAAATGCGCTGAGGAATGGAAAATGATTGGTTCAGAGGTGTAGCCAATCAGGTGGTAGAGGAGGCGAGACTAAGACATTTGATTGGTTCAGACCGCATCCTCTAGTACCTTGGACCCACCTCCACTACAATTCATTTTAAGGACCCACAGTAACTCTCAGGGCTGTGAGCAGCTGGACGTGGCGGTTTTTAATTCCCCCCCTTAAACTAGAAGTCTGTAAGTTCACCTCATGTTTCAGTTCATTTCGATTTTATAGTACAGTGAAGTCATGCTGTTTCTATTATTGCATTTTTGGTCCAGTTGTGTAATTATAGAACAATTACGGAATTAAGGACCGCAAATATGAATAGCGCACAGCCTGTGATTCATTTAAATATGCAGTGAAACTTTATCTGACCAAATAAATGGCAGATTAAACCTTAGAATGCTGGCTTCGCCAACACAAGAATAATGTGGTTTTATGTAACTCGTAATGTGTCTTATTTAGAAACTTGTTGTATGGGTCTTTTATACGTGCAATTACAAGCATGTGTTTAGGTAAAGAGCTGTTTGTACTGGAAAAATACAAGCCTTGAGAGGAAAATGTAATCAAACAGTTTGGCATTTTCAGCCTTTTCGTGTCTGCTCCAAATTCATCGCTGGCTAAACGAAAAACCGACAGCCTGAGAATTTAAAGTTGTTTGAATTGGAAAGGGAAATACACGACATGACCAGGAGGTGGCAGCCGAGCGCTGCCGCAGGCCAAATAATGTGCGCTGGTGGCAACGTTACCGGTCCGGGGCGATTTCTGTTATTCTCATTTAGTCACACAAAACTGCTGGAGAATCACAGTCACGTGATGAAGGCGGTTGAAGTTTAACTGCTACAGCAAGGTATTTAAAACACTTCATTGGGTCTAAGGATAAGATCAACCTGCTCTTTATGTATCAACAAACCAATTAATTTGCTTCTTTCATATTCTAACAGAACTCGCTTCAAATTACTTGTACTGGTGTATTCTGAGTACAGGCCAGCATTTGTAAGTCACTGATGAACAAGCCCAGTGTCCCAGTCATTACGGAAACTGGTTCCTGAAGCTAAGAATTCTGGTTGAGGTATTCAGAGCAATGCAGGACTGTTGTGTAGTACAGACCTGGCATGTTAGAAGGTCTGGAGAAGATGGAGTCAGACAGCATGCCCCAGAATTAGACTGAGGAAGTGAGTGTCTGTACCCATTCATCAGCGTGGGTGAAGTCTAATGCCAGTTTTTATAAGATGTGCCCTCTAAGCTTAGCGTTCATCCGAACTCTCAGGAAAAATGGTACAAGTTTGTATCTCTGCTTGTCCCTGGCGCTGTACCCTCAAGGGTCTGCCAATTGTACCCTTAGCTGTAGGTACTTGTATCTTTTAAGGTACAGAAGTTGACTCTGATTAACATTTTTGTGCCAATGGAGGTACATTAGGGGTATATTAGGGGTACATTAGAGGGACATTAGTGCTGTTTGTACCTTGGGAACAGAGTGGTGGCTCTGTGCCAGTAACTGGGATATTGGTGGTGTAATTTCATGTCATCCTACTCCACTGGGCCCTTAACCTGCATTACTTCATCCTGGGCAGGCCGTTAATCTCCATCCCAGCCCCATAAGCAGGTCCTCCAACTTACAGGGAAAAGCTTGGGGGTTGGTGGCAGGACTGGCATTCCAGCCACTGGGGGAAAAAACTCACTCTGTTGCATTCGGACTGGTGTGGTGCTGAGGTATCACCTGCCACACGGCTGCACTCAGGATCTCGTCCCTGAGGTGGTTTCTCATGTGATGGGAGCGGCAATGTGCTGTAATCAGTGCATGTTCCCTACCTCCACCTTAGGGAGTCCATTTCTCTACCTTAAGGTACAGTTTGTAAGGCACAGGATTGTAAGGCACAGCCGCAGTGACAAGCAGAGGCACAAACTGGTGTCTTTTTTGATTGCGATGAACCTAAAGGTTCTTCCTCTTGTTAGTCGATATTTTGCCAAAAGTTTGTCCGATTTTTCCTCCCCCCCCCCCCCTCCGTTTTTTTGTCTCATTCAGCTGTTATCATGAGCCAGCGTCTGTTACAATCAGCACACATATCACTAAGGTTCTACATCCGAGTGAAAATTGTAGTAAACCTTTTTGAGTCAGTGTTCAAGGACCGACATAAGCAGAGTTTCTTCTGCTGGGGGGCATTTTTAAGCAGCCCCGCTCTATTGAAATGCCCAGGCACATTGTCCCAAATCACCCAAGGAATTCCATTCTCAGACAGACCAGCAGAAGGACTTTGGTCGAAAAACTGGCGCTGTGCTTAAAGCCGTTTTGTCCTGAATTAAACTCATTACATTTCAGATTAGCTGACGTTAATAATCCCACGCAAAACGTGTATAAGAAACTATGGATCAATTTACAAATGCAGCTACGCAGTAACCAATAATGGTAAACCTGTGGTTGCACGTTCTGCTACAAGGCTACGAAAGGTTTTTTTTAGCGCGCACTAAGAATGTCCACGAGGAGGCGATAGAATTCTCCGGGAAGTCAATTCAGCCGCTTATCCCTTTTCAATACCCACTTATTCAATAGAGAGTAGCGCAGGGTGAGAGTAGGGGACATTTGGTGGGATGGTAGTCCATTGTAAGACTGATTAAAATAAAACACAATACCCAAATACTGCACTTTGGTGGACAGCGGGAATCGCTGGCTGGGAATGTCCTGTGACTCATAACAATTACTGTGGGGCCTCTGGGATGGAATAGCGGTGCAAGCACTCTGGCTAATTTATGATATTTTAATCAGATGGAGACAGTGGTTCCCACAGAAGTTCAAACTCATTAAATATCACAGACTGCCTGGACTCTAAAAGCGGACAACGACTCTCTGTAATTAATCCATTTTCCAATCGCAGCGAAAGAGACGGATCAGTAATCGGCGCGACACTTTCGCAACTAAAGTGACTGGACGCTCAAAAGCCACATTTAATCGTTTGTGGTAAAATCGGTGAGGGTGAAATTTGGATCACGCTCGGAATACTTTTTGTGACATAACCCGCAGGCACAGGCCACATAAAACGGGACCCGAACCATTTTATTTGGGAGGCACCAAGGAAAACACAGTCGCTGTTTTCAAATCAAGCGGTCGCGGCGTAATTGCGTGTCAAAGGTAAAAATGTTTTAGAGAAATGGCCCGCATGCTGTTTTCATTCTTTAAAACTATACCAGCAGTACACAGAGACCGGGAGATGGCTGGGGAACGGGAGAAAGTAATGCAATATGGGAAAAAGGACCCGGAATCAATTGCAGCATACCATTCTGTTTATACTAGAGCTCTGTCTGACATATGATCACTGTAAAACTACAAAATATATTGTGCCTGTCAATATCCATAACATTTTATGGAAGCATAAGTGACATTTTGAAAACATACTCACAGGGCGCAAAATTAGTGATTCCTCCTCTGGGTCTCTTCGAAAGACCTACTTATTCCGGAATCTATTTTTTTAGGATCAACGGTATGCAGGGTTTTTAATTGCCCAGGGAACAGACACTGATCTTCTGGTGCCGTACAATCAATGGCCGGCAAAAAGCTCTCAGCTCTGGGATGTCTGACAATGCTTGTTTTTCTTGAAAGTCATACTCGGTGCTTTATCTTGACTTATGTTTCGCTTATCCACATTCCAGACAGCAATTAAAGCAGGACAACTTCCCTTTGCAAGGACATTCTGTCCCCCGTAGCCTTTGGAAAAAGGTACTATAGGCAGTAGTCATTGTGTTTTGAGATTTCCTCTGGGACCACAGGGGTCGAGGCGGGGACCCCTATCACTATCCAAAAACAAAGATGAACATTAAAACGTCTCACCTCTATCTAGAAACTCGCTGGAAAAACTGGGCTCCCGTTTGTGGTTGACCGAACCAAAAGTCAGTGATGTTTCACAATGGCCGCTGCTGATGTATGATGTAAAGATGTAAAAACAGCTGTGGGAAAAATTATGAGACCACTCTCCTTATATTTTTAAACAACTCTGTATTTTTAAATCAGTATTTAATCCTTGCTCTGACGGCAGAGGCTACTCTGAGCAGTCTCTAAGTCTCTAAGACAACAGGACAAAAGGTGAAGCAGGAGACACTGGGAATGACCAGAAAACAGCCAGATAGAGGGCAGACTTGACTCTCTCATGCCAGAGGTGGCCGTCAACCTATCCAACAGTTTTTCCATGAATCATAAGATGACATCAAGTGACCTTCAAAAAGAATACGAAACATCAAGTGCAGATGTGAAGTGCACTGCTAGGACAGTTCGTATCGGGCTCCTAGAAGCAGGACTGAGGTCCCATAAAGCGAGGAAGAAGCCCTCCATCCATGAGAAACGGAGAAGAACCAGGCTACAATTAGCAAAAAAAAAACAAAAAATGCAGACCCATTAATTGAGAAATGAGTGAAAGAAAGAAATTGTGCTGCGGTCTCTTAATTTTTTCCATGGCTGTATGTGTAGAGCATATGTGCCCGCAGTGGCAAAAGACCACCCCCCCCCAGTGACCTTATACACGCCAACATACTGTACATGGCAGGACGCGCGGACCGCTCTCAACTGTCATTACCTTGGTTTAAAAGACTGCACGGTCAAAGTGCCACGTTTGGATTCTAGAAGCCCCCGCAGGCAATCCGTCAACGGGGTTCCTGGAATCGGATTACACTGGGGGCCCTGTTCTTCTCGGCGATTGCGGAAAATGCCCGGCCTCCGTGATCAGGGCCAAACGAGTGTCCGAATTATTCAGCGTCAAAGCAGGAGTTATAAGCGGGGGAAAAATCAGAGTGCAGGAGGAGCCCTGTACGACAGCTGCACAGATCCTCGTGTCTCTGTGCTTCCATGGAAACTAAGAAGCTCGTTGCTAACAACTGCTCTCACAGAGCCGGCTTTGTCTTTATTTCCTGCGGTCCGACATGGTGACAAAATACATAGTGCACTCTGAAATGCTCCCACTGTACTACTACACGCCAGCAGTCAGCAAGAAAAAGTTTATTGGGACAAAGGGTCATTTCTGGATTAGAACTGACTACCGTACAGCAGTACCTTACAAAACCACTTACGCGCCAGCGATTCCCAAAATAAACGTGACGTTTAGGAGCTGGATTCTGTTCATAGTAGAGCAGGTAAAATGAGAACATGTGGTTAAGCAAGGGAGAGAAAGTCAGGTTACGACTAGTGTAAAATGCATTATAAACCGTAGGATGTTAAATGAAAAACATACAACAATTTGAGGATTACAAGTTTCGGCGTGTTGGTCGCAGAATTTTATGTCGTTTCATATCTTTTCCATTAATCGAATGGTTTATAAGATGAATAATTAATTAATAAAGTAATTCATAATACTCGTCACGCATTCGTCATATCCAGTAAAGTCAGTCATATCCTCATAATTGAAATAATTTCTTTTATTTCTGGTGCCGCTTGAATTTCCCTTCGTGGATAATCCTGCTTTAATGTGTTTTTTTTTATGAATCAGCATGATGCAGGATCTGAACTGATGTCTTTAACACCTCTCCTTTCACAGCGACCTATCCTCATCTGCCGAAATCATCAATAGGCCCAACGGACGGAGGGAGCAGCTTTGGTTTTGATGTATTGATGATTTCTTTTTTAGCGACGACCGAGGATTCACGGAAAGAGCCATTCTCCTCCCGTTTTCTCGCTCCCAGAAGTCTACTCTTAACATAAACCATGTTTCCACTCTGAACGTGTCCATAATAGGATGTATCAAGTGTTCACTGAAACCAGCGATCGCGGGATCCGGTATTCCCTGACTCAGCTGAACCCAAAGTCGGCCTAAACAGAGAAGATCCGGCATCTCAAAGTTCTGGCTACCGCACTGATGACAGCTCCCTCAAGCCGTGGAGAAGCGCAGCCACTTCATTGCGACGGTGTAGGGAGTGTCTCTCAAGAGAAAATTCCATCAGTGACGAATAGCTGAAGTGATCCTGTAAAGAGGAAGGAGAAGCTTGTAATTTATTGTATTGCCCTGAAAGCTGGGCGTACCCCTTCCTCTCTCAAAGGGCTTAACTTTGGGGTTTCTGGCTCCTAACATAAATATCTAGGCTACCTGACCGCTCTTTGCAGTAATTCGTTTTACTTTTTATCACGCCCTTGTACGCATCTTAAGCCTTAAAGAAATGAACAGTCCACTGTTAAGACCAGACTTAGAATTAGGCCGATTGCCTCTAGTGTTTCACCATATGAGGAGAGTTTTATGGGAAACATTCATGTCGTCCTGGCAGCAGCCTGGAGCTGCTTTCTCTGCCATATACGCCCACTACGACAACTGTGGCTTCATCCGTCCCTGTGAAGCACGCCAGACTTTAAACATCTTTAATGTCGCAGCGAGGGATGGAGGATAGTATGTTCGACAGATAGATGGATGAGAAAAACACTCGAGCATATATGAAACACAGATCCATGTGAAAGGTTTTGTTGTGGGCGGTAGGGAGAACGGGGGCGTGCAGATGGTAAATTAACTTCAATAAGACTGCGGTGCACTATAGCCACCTGCTTAACAGGTGGAAAGTTTTCCACATGCAAACCGTATTGACCCTGCCTGCCAAGCGAGTGCACTGGGGGAAAAGGCACTTTTGGGAAACCCGTCAGGAGAAGTTACTAAGATCGACGTCAGGATAATTATTTCCCATACTGCCACGATTCTAACGTGTAATCGTCCACAAATAACGAAGCGTAGTATGCTGCTGGCACGCCATAAAACAAACGCTCCCATAACAAAAAAAATAAAATAATAAATAAAAATACGTGTTTCTTAAAGGGGGCTCTTCTTCTTAAATGCTGAATATCCCGAGCTTAGTGCCCATTCATCACAGGCTGAAAATGACTTCATGCTGTTAACCGTGTAATATATAATGCGGTTTTACACAAGAGGTCTTTAGGAAAACCCAGCACATCTGTGAATGCCTCCGCGATTATGTCATATTCGCTGAGTTATAATTAAACCAGCCATGTAATTTCGGGAGTAGTTCATTGGATGAGAAGCACCGGTGCTTTTTAGTTGTGAAAAATGTCCAGGGACGTTTCTGCACCCCCCAAACTATTTTGTTTCAGTGGTCATGCGAACGTGAGTAATAAAGAAGAAAAACGCGAGTCATTCCAAATAACAATGATAAATTATAAAAACACGCGTCTTTAGAATGATCTGGAAAAGCCAGTGAGTCGATTTAAATACCTAGGAAACATAACGAAGTACAGTAAGTAATATCACTCGTCTTATGAGAGGAGTCCATATCGTTTGCCCCCGCATGGAAAAAGATATTACACACGGCCGTAATTTAAATTTTATGACTTGTCAGACATGGATACTGTTGGGGTCCTTTGGATTTCTTATTTTTTAATTTCCAAGTGCCAGTGATTTATGTGATGTGGTGCAGGCCAAGAGGGTGAGGAATTCCAGCGGAGGAAGATGAGGGAAAAGAGATCAGCTAATCAATTCCCAAACTCTCCTATGTAGGGGCAGGGAATTCCCAGCAGTCTGTGGCCTCACCGTGACCTGATCGCTGGCTGTATTTATTTGAAGTGTTTCCCGACACCATTGGGTCGACTGGCACCCTATGCCATGCTCATCGCGGCATTCCGAGGACAGCCCACCCCGCATTTGGCTGCCCCTGCCAGCCTATTGTTTCCAGACGAGTGGGATCCCCGGCCCTGGGACTTGGCGATGACGTGGGACGGCCGAGCAGAACATTCCGGCTTCCTGCCCCCGCCGCCGTCCGGAGTTCATCCAAAACATGAAATCACCCTCTTATACAAATGACTACGTAGCGACAGGATCCTCCATTCCAAAGCCTATTGTTTGTATTCACAAGTCTAATAAATAACAGGGCAACATCTCAATACCTAATCTCAAGCTTTCTGCTCTTGTTTAGCCGTCACTGTTATCTGGTGCCTTTATTACCAAACCCATTTGTGAAACACAAATGCTACATGTTCAAATATTTTTAAAAGGATGTAGCCTTTCCACTGTGTTGTAGCTGCATGGGTACGCAAAAAAGTTATGCTTTGGAAGCGGAGAGTTTTCCCTCAAGAGAGTCTGCAGCTCACGTCACGCTGATTTATCTGTGTCTCCCAGCCTAACCAACTGCATTGTGCCTGACATGTTCTCAAATGAAAAACATCTGTCTCACTCAGGAGGGTTTCTACACACGCAGCCCCAGTGCCAGAGTTAGAGATTTACTGTTTTGGAAGTGTACGCGTAAACAGCCGGCTTGGAGTTTCAAAACGAAGCCCGGTCATTAACCCTCGAAAAAAAAAATTCCCGCCGAAGGTGAACACGCCTCCCCAAGAGGACCCCTGCACCATCGGGTTAACGAGAGCAAAGAGGTACTTTGTCCAGCCCGGAGCAGTAGCAAACGTCCGGTCGATCTTGACCACGAAGCTTTTCTTGGCGTACGCGTGTTTGGCGGATTTCCATTCGACTTCTCCTTTCCAGTAAAGTTGACGCTAAGGTCAGTACGTAGCTTGTTCTTTTTTGCACCCGCCCAAACGCATGCTGATCAATAAGTCCACGGGGAGTTATTTTTAACCTATATCCACTCAGGCACCCCCACTGACTGATTTATCACGGGGAAGGCGATAGACTATCACAGTCCAGGCTCATGAGAGGGGAAGAGGCCAGACTGAAGACAAAACCCAAAACCCCAACCACAGATTCCGTGCTCAGCTTTTCTTGTGACCTTTGTCAGGACACTAGAGCAGTGTTTCTCAAACCGGTCCTCGGGGGGTCCCCCAGACTTTCCACGTTTTTGCTCCCAGGGAACTGGGAAGGAGCAGAAAAGTAGACCACCTGGGGTTCCCTGAGGACCAGTTTGGGAAGAACTGGTTTAGAGGACACTGAAGTATTTACAGGCAATATACAATTGTGTGTATTTGTAAACATGCATCTGCGTACTTGAATGATCTTGGTACTGAGCTGTGTTTGCCTGTTATTACAGGATGCCATTACCTCCCACCCTGGCTTACACACACATCTCTGTCTTGTAACCTACACACGTATTAGTTAGTGAGAATCCCTACCCATTGCTGCCATAATTTCAGGGGTCCTTTTTGCACCAAGGCATTTAAACTAAACAGATCCAGTTTGGTCTAGGTACACAGAGCTGATTAGGGGGTTAAAAACATCTGGACTTACACAGCAGCTCGCCAGGGAGAAGACCGGAGACTCAAGCTCACAATTTTCACTGATTTCCCTGCAGCCTCCTGCACGAGTCCGCAAGGTAATGCGCAATGTGTTTGTTTTATGCCCTTTAAAAATTATTTTGCAAACAACGCAATAATTTAACAATATTTATTCCCAATCCCTTAGCCTCTTGTCTCTGCAGCTGACTCATTACATCTGTTGTAACGCCGGACATTATGTGGTTGTGTGTGTTTGGATTTCGTATCCGGAAGGTTGCGAGTTTGAATCCCACGGTTCTTTCGCCAGTTGACTATGAACAAGTAAGCAGATGTCTTTGGAGCTTACCGAAAGATCATAAAAATCCACAGATGACACACAAGTCGAAGACGATACTGCAAAGTGATTTGGATCACATGACATGATATAATACACAAATGTTTATGCGGAGGGGGTGGCATGGTGGTGCAGTGGTTAGCACTGTTGCCTCACACCTCTGGGACCCGGGTTCGAGTCTCCGCCTGG
>JABFDZ020000052.1:3472297-3487006 GCA_019775955.2 Pollimyrus isidori
AGGGCCTCCTCTGCCGGCCCCAGGAGGATGGGCTCCCCCTTTGGGTCTGGTTAGGGCCTCCTCTGCCGGCCCCCGGAAGATGGGCTCCCCCTTTGGGTCTGGTTCCTCCCAAGGTTTCTTCCTCCTAGGGAGTCTTTCCTTGCCGCCGTCGCGTTTGGCTTAGTCATCGGGGGGGTCTTTACGTGGCAGAAATGTAAAGCGCATTGAGACAATGTAATGTTGTGATAATGCGCTATATAAACAAAATCGCATTGCATTGCATTGCAAATGACCATATAATATAAAAGCACAATCTGAAATAGATGATCTAAGGCTTATTAAATATAACTGCCTGGTATATTTGACAGGTTCAAAATAAAGGCCCCTTGTTCCAATCATAAAGGGATTCTGTCTTGTCTTTCGAGCCGGTGAAAAAAAAAGAAAAGTTGGCATGTGAAGTCATGTATTAACCCCGACTGTCAGGACTAATAAGTGCCCGGTGAGGGAAGCGTGCCACCTGTGCCCGGGCTCTCTCAGGCCGCTCTGATCACACCGGGTTCCCATCCGGCGCCGTCGAGACGCGCAGAAGCTTCACCGCCACCCCTGGTCACGTTCTGCTGCCAGCCGCTTCAGCGGGCAGGATCAGATAATCTCCCGCCAGCGGGCATATCATCAATCCTTAGTCATGTTTTCTTAACGCGAAACGATATTACAATACGGCAGAGGCCTCCGCGACCGTATCTTCCTGACGACACTTTGAAGCTATTTCCTGCTACAGTATACAAAGTTGGGTGGCTTGACAGTCTCGATCGTCCTAAGACGTCTTTGTTTAATGAGTGATGCCAGCTGGATCAGGAAGAGCAGACTAGGATGGACTGAGTTGGAGAGCGTAAGGGGGTAGATTGGGTATGGATGGTAGGGGCATGTCCATATCAATATTGTACGAGTTCTGTGTGTGTTGGGGCTGATTTCCTACCAGTGTTGAAACCAAACCTGTGAGTCAGTGATTTCTCCATGGGGTTTGGTGACTAGTCCTGGGTCAACAATTGGCTGCTTAGGAGACACTCAGGAGGTCTTTGATTTCAAGGGGTTTTTGTTTCAAGGAGTCTCCAAAGAGTCTTGAGACTTTAAGCCACGTCTAGCATCTGTCCACAGTGATCAGCTTAATACCCTGCTGGAAACAACCCAGCGTCAACTGGCTAAGCTGGTTGACCAACTTATGATGGTCGATCAGCTTAAGGTACGCCAGTCACATGATGGGAGATATTGCTGGTTTAGCTTGTCATAACAGCATCACCAGCTTGATAAACTGGCCACACCAGCATGAACGACTGGTGACCCACCCAACTGGGACATGACCATCTAAGATCATCTTAGCCCATCATAGACGAACTAAAACCAACACAAAAAAAACAAGCCAAAACACGCTACCAGCATAAGCTGGTTCTTAGCAGTTTTTTTTTCGACGAGGCACGTACAGTTTTTCCGACATCCACGCAAACTACGCTGCCCTGCTAACAGCATATATCACACAGTCAGGAACATTTCGCTTCTGAATGCTACAAGATGGCCGGTGGCCCGTGGGTTCTGCACGGTTAACCCTGCACAACCTCAACATAACACACCCCATCATTATTAAAGCTTAGATTCCTTCCACTCGTGCTGGAAAGGCAATAACCTGCTTTTATTATCGGCGCACGTTGGACGAACATTCGCAAAACTCCAGGACACGGAGCCAAAACAAAAAGCATTTGTGTTACTCACGGCCTCCGCTGGGAATAAGGCCTTGTGATTCATTAGCCGCTGACCAAGTAAAGGTTAAAAGTAGATGGGGGGGGAAAAAAAATGAAATCACTTCCAATCATACCTTCCTGCCATTATATCCAGCTGGAATTTCCACATCGACAAGTGAGAGCATCCCTTTCCTTGAGCGTGACTTAATATTTCATAACTCTACTTTCATTTTGCACCCGAAAGCCATTACTTTTGGTGCCAAAATCCCACACCCCCACTTTTTTTTTCCGGAATCCACTCAACCGTCGTTGCTCCTCCCGGTGTTAAGCATCCGTTCCGTCTTGTTCCACTGCTGGCTCCCAACTCCCTCAACTTATCCACCCGTGTTTTCCTGCGTTGTTGGCGTGCATCGCAAGCGGACGTCGCTACGGCTATGAAAATTCTGTCTTTGCTTCACCCAACACCGCTCGCCATGCCCTTGACTCGGCTGTCACTCTGCTCCCTGGTTTCCGGCCTACACTGTCCTCCAAGCAGTCCCAGACTGACCAATGAGCTTTTTAAACAGGAAGTTCCATTGAAAAAGGTATCCTTGGCAACGTTCGGGCCCTCAATACACTCCCTCTTCTCTGGAAAAACGTCTGGGGTGTTTCACACTATGAACAGCACTTCCTCTTAAAGTGTTACCCAGAATTTGTTCCTGTGTGCTGGGCAGGGATGCCTGGCAGCATCAAGTTATGGGACTTTTTAAAATTGCATCATGGGCAAATAATTTGGGGTCACTGGGGGCAGATCACCCGAAAATGTCTGGTTGTATAGACTCTGTACTCAAAGCCAGCCCCTTTCTTCCCCAAATCTACCACAGCGCCCGACTTGTTTATGGCAGTTAGACGTAGGAGCCTCATTCTGAACCCATCCACTAGGGTAGGTCTGACCCCAGATGCCCTCTAGGATGGTCAATCAGGGGAACAGGATGAGATGAGGTCAGCTTTTGTTGAACAGGCTATCCACTTGCATCCTGGTCCTCTCAGTCCTCCCAAAGGCTTTGCCTTGAGGTCAGGGCAGTACAGTTTCATCACTGATTCACGCAGAAGTGACTTATTAATAAAAATAACGCATCTTATTTTTATACCGCTTTTCAAAGACTCTAACAACGAACATAAACAGCAAAGACATTTTACAAATAGGGAAGGTTATAGGCCGAAGCAAGCAAAAAGCTTTTGGGTTTGGTCTTGAAACCAGAGGCGCCGTTCAACTTACAAATAGCAGTAGGGAGGGAGGTCCAAAGTTGGGAAGCTAACAGCGGGAAACGGTACGGTTACCATGGAGACTGGAATGGAGGGATGGAGAGGGAACCAGAGGAAGGAGATCTAAGGCTGAGGGGAGTCTGGTAGGGAAGGAGTTGTGATGGGGTTTGGCTGGTTGGACCTTTGAATGTTAGTAGTATTTTAGAGTGGATTCGTTCTTTTATAGGGAGCCAGTCAAGGCTCCGAAGTATGGCCGTGATATGTTTGTAGGTGCAAGTGTGGGTGAGTAGGCGGACAGCAGATTCCTGGGCTATCTGGAGTTTATGGAGAGATTTAACAGTAATTCCAGTGAGTAACGGGTCGGAGTAGTCAAGACGGCAGGAATGAGGGACTTGGGGCGGGACCTAAGCCGGGCGATGTGGAGGTGAAAGAAAGCTGCCTTCACTATGGAAGGTATGTGTGTATAAAATGCCACACCAGGGTTATGAAGCAGAGCAGAAGCGGAGATGGTGGGTTGGGCCGAAAGGAGGACGGTGGGCCTCGCTTTGCTGCGACTCGAGTGTGACCCCATGACTATTAAATTTCGCCGCTGTCAAGCTTGGGAAAACTGTGGCGCGTCCATAATTTGACTTCAGAAGGGCACGATCAGACAGGTACTACTGGCAAGGTGTTTATAGAGGTGCTGTGGACTTGCAGGTCATCCCACCGCATCCCGGATGCCCTTGGCGCCGCCCAGGCAGCCAAAGCCAAACCAAACAGCACTCCTGCGACTGCCAGCCATGACTTTTCCCATGTAGCAACCTCCGTTGAATTTATCGAGTTTGCGAAATAGGGACCTTCCACAAATTCCCCCCGCATTACCCAGTGTGTGTAATTACACCGTGATGACTACACAGTGAGTGCATTACAACATTAATTACGTCTAATTAGACTTTTCCAGTACAACAAGTATTATGAGCTATCTGTCTTTTTTTTTTCCCCCCGCTTTTTTTTTGCATCATAATAAATTGTTTAGGCGAGCTGTTCTTGGGGCTTTGTTAGAGGTAAATAAATGTTCTCGATCCCTTCTGGGACTGAACACGTCTCGGTAAACAGAGAAGCCAAATGTATTCATTCACGGCATCAATCATAGGCCTGAGCGCGAATGGGCAAGGCAGGAGTCACTGCTTCACTAACACAAACCTCCTGCTAAAAATTTACCGTACTTTTGGGATGATTACAGCACAGCACATAAATGCACCCTCCTCGGGGGAATTTAGTGTTAGACTGTGTGGCAGAGTTCTGGGAAGCTGTGCAGTAGGAGAGAAGTAATGAGCCCAGCATCATTACATGGTATCTGTTGTATTCCCTGGATCTGGTCGGCCTTCTCAGTCTTGTGGCTTTGAGCTTCGCCACAGAAACCAATCTGCTCGGTTCCAATGGACTCGACTCGGATGGACCCGTCTGTGCCGAGCACATCTCCTGTCTTACGAAAAAGACCAATCGACTGGAAATCCAGTGCAAACGGTTGCGGAACGAGGGGACGGCCCAAAGCCTGGTGTCTGCGTGTAAACTGCATGTAAACTGCGTGTAAACTGAATGGCGCCTGCTGTTCCACTCGCGGAGCGTTTTAAGAGTTGCCAGATTGGAGGCTCGCTGCGGACTACAGCTCCGGGGGAACACAAAGCCCGATTGTCCCCCTTTCAGGCCCAGAGCAGACCAAGGAATGAAAGCCAGAGGTGTCATGTGTAACTCCGTTGCGCTTGAAAAGTTTAAGAGCTCCGCTGTTCTGCAAATGGTACGAGTGTGAACTCATCACGGCTGGAAAAGGCCTAAACGGCTCAGGCATGTGACATCTAGAGCCCTTGTTACTCACACGTTACTACTTACTCATACATCATTCTGTGTTATTTATGCATATTATTTACATGTTGATTGTTCAGATTGTCCTAGCTCGTCAAAATAATTTCCTCGTATGCTAAAGCACTTACGATAAATAAACAATTCCTATTCAGTAATAGATAGGACGCATATATTATCGTTGTTGCTGGGTATGTATGTAAATGTTTGACACACAAGTATTCTCGAGTATTCTAGTGAGATACTCGCAACTTAATATTAAATTCATACTAAAAAGACGTGGTGATAATAATATAATGGCCATATGAGAATAACGATAAACGTGACGGGAGCGAATGGATCTGAGAATGACGGAAACTGCGAGGCTCGGAGGTTTGTTTTCGACGGGAGGCTTTTAAAGGCTGTTTCAGTAAGCGGCAGTGGTTGCGGGTCAGACACACCCAGTGTTATTTCGGACGACATCACTCAGGCCCGGACACGCTCGCCGCCCTCGTGGGACCGGGCTGGCGTGAGACTTTAATCTCAGGATTGCTTTCCATTCCGACGTCGCCGGCGACGGATTAAGTAAAACCTGAGTTGTCTGCTTGTGGACATAAATCATGACGCGTTTAACTCCATTTAATAAAAGGCCCTGTTTAGGATGGTACGGGGGGAAAAAAATGCTTTATAATGAGGAACAGGCTTCAGCCAGACACTGTGCACAATGAATGACTTCACAATTTCACAATAGCCCTGAACACACACAAAAATGATACATTGTTTGCTACTGTATTCAATTGTCATTAAATGATACATGATTTATATCTCAGTTTAGCTGATTAATATTTCCATTGTCGTCGCCCATACCTGTAGCTCTGCCTCCTGGCATACCCCGAATGGACTTGTCTTGTCGTCGGCAGGAGAAGTCGGGGACCAGACCCTTCCATCTGTCCTGAAAGAACACACCAGAAATGTTTAGAGTAATGAAAGTGTCGCATCGAGCCAATCTGCCCCTAAAGACCGAGCATTTCCCCGTAAGAATCCCATAAATCATCATTTCGGGGCAGGCCGCAAGATTACATCTAAGTCTAAATTAAGCGGAACAAATTACTTGAGCCTAGAATTTACAGGAGGTTTATGAGCTTGAGATGAAGGCTGGGAAACTCTGTACTCCAGGAAACCTCGTGGCGAGTTATTTAGCTACTCGTTTTCAGCGCCATCTGTCCAAAAGTCAGTTCCATGATGTCACTCGACGGCTCGAAGGGAGTTCCTCCAGAAGTAACGTTCCATCTACCGCGGGTCAGGCCCTCGCGCCTACACAGTAGTCCGCTCCTGAGGCACAGTCACAATGGGCCCTCTGTGACCGCCCCATTGGCTGAGAGCTCTGATGACATCACCCCCAGCTCGCCCCGGCAACACCGCGGGTGGGTGACTCAAAGGCAACAGAAAAGAGTGTGGAGGCGTTGGTATCAAAGCCAGGCCGTGCATTTGTGCTTGAAGATGTAGATATGACAGCCCGCATTCTGTAGCATGACGCGTAGACAAAAGGCTACAGATGACGCAGAGATGGATTATGGTTGATTAGAAAGAACTTAAGATACGTAATCTTAAAAAAATATACGTATGTTTACTTATAAAGAAAAGGAGCAGGTAGAGTAACAAAAGGCACCTCCAGAGTCGTCGATATTTTGTTAAAGCCCGGTGGATTCGATGGACTCGGTGAGATTTGGGAGAAAAATAGAGGGAGCTTGAAGCGGTTCTGTTTATTTTTCATTAGCTGCATAGTTTCAGAAACGGACGCCGATTGTTTCAGGAGCTGGATGTCGGAATAGCTAACGAGACCCGCCGGAGGGCATTCGCTGGAAAACACCTCCATCGCAGTGTGGGAAACGACATGATTTAGGGAACGTCGCGTCCAATAATGGGCGCCGCTCCACCGAGCGTATGGTGCAATTGGCAGCGAGAGGAGTTCTCGGGTTCGACAGCCTCGCCGTTAGCTATTAGCCATTCGCCTATTGGCCAATTTAGCTCTCAGGCTATTGTGCTCCGCCTGACTGCCCCCTGCCTGATGAATCACCATGCTAAGCTGAAGCAGTGGTTTACTGTGGCGGGGCACCGCTCGGTTCGTCGCAAGTTATAAAGCAGTCGATATTTTATTAACGTCGCGGCAAATGATTTATAACGGGATGTCATTCAAGGTAAACGGAGGTGGCTGAACCGGTGCGAGTTCCCGCAAGTCTGACGGGGGGCAACGCTACGCCGTCACGCTATAACGAAGAATAAAACCTGCACCGCGCCCGTTAAGGTCAGCGCCAGGGCCGTGTCGTAATTCAGTTTAACTTCATCACGCGGATGCGATGATCCCCCCACGCCCCCCCCCAGCCGGAGCGTCACATGGAGACGAGCTCGTGATTCACGTGGCCCCCCCCCCGACCTGCCGGCTGGGTGGGGCCAATTCCAAATTGCCTCGCAGAGGGCAAACATCTTAAGCTGCCCGTAGGTGCTCCATTTCATTAAAGGTCTCCTTGAGAGACACCTCCGGGGAACATGCAAACTTTCTCAGCCGGCAGTCACTTCGTAGGAGACGCCGAGCGCTAAGGGGGGGGGGGGCACAAGACTCTCTGAGTGGGGCTCTCAGGTATCATAGTTCAGAAAGTCTACCAGGGAAAAAAAAAAAACTGGCCTGCTTCCTACCAACAATAACAAAAATATAATCCGATTGGCTGGCACGTACCCAACCGTGGGATGTGCCAAGCTTGTGATTGGGTAACCCAGGACGACCCTGCCCCCCCTCCTCTGCGCTTTATCACTTCGTACCGTGGTCAGGTGAAGCTAGTAATGGTGCACAAGATCCCAAAATGGAAATCACAAGCCGGCCCCATGGCCAGATCACATTCAAGACATTGTTACGTAAAATCTACCGTACTTATGCATTTTTTTCCCTTCTCACGAGGTGCCCCGATGATACCTTGAGGAGAGAAAAAAAAACAATACGCCGATTACCATAATCTCATATTACTCGGTACTTTGCCAAGTGGTGGGGTTGTTTCTCAGAGTCTTCGAGACGCAGGATGCAGCACGGGGCCTACTGGCAGCCGTACAGTCGACGCCCTGAATCACAGCCGCTTCAGCGTGATACTGATACCTGTTTAGGGCACATTTCCCACATTTCTGTGGAAGCCGGTCTATTCCAGTAAGACTCCGAGGCAGGAGGAGTGCAGCACTGAAGAGCCGTATGGACAGATCAGTTGGCTGAAACGGTACTGGCAGTACTCATACTCTAAGAGAGTAATACTTAGAGTAATATTCCTTTACCTATGTACCTTTGTACTTATAGTTCAGTCACTCTGAAGTACATTTATATATACATTTTCCTTTATGGAGTTTTTAACATGCATCCATCAATCTTTATCCAATGTGGAGTCACTTGCCTCCTCTAGTTGCTTGGCCCCACCTCCTGTACAATCTGATTGGTTATCTCTCTGAGACGGTCTTTTTTTTTTTTTGTCCTGCCCTCAGAACATTTTTCTGCGAGTAAAACTCCCGCAAGCTCACCTGAAGCATCTCTATTTGAGCTGCGGGAGAAATCCCTCAAAAATATGGGAAAACATAAAATCCTTGGGAGCGGGATTCAAACCCACAACCACAAGCCCGCTGGTTTACCCACTGAGCCACCACACCACCCAGAAAAATGCCACTACCGCTATTATCTGAAGAGTTCCGATATAGCTGCCCTTAGGGTACTTTGTGTTTACTCCTGATGGATAGGTTTATACATTTCCAAAGCTCCGGAAAATGACAGATTTTCCACGTCCTGGTTATTGAGGTCGTTCTGAATTGGGTTACAACCCTAACTTAGCCTGGAAGCCTCCCCACCGCTTCCTGTCTCCATCCCCATGCCTTTCTCAATCAGATCAGAGACCATTCCTAAGTGTTAGCATTAAAGCCTTTTCCGGCAAACAGCACTCTCTTTCATCATCCCCTCTATTTTTAGTAGAAACTTGATTTGTGGTAGCTGGATATAATCTAACACGGCTTCTCACTAAACATCCCAGCATGTGGTTGCACTGTACAAGAAATGCCTGAAATACCAAAGATCATATCCAGGTTTAAATGCTATATGAAAGTCTGTAGTATATTACATTGGCTGCCTCATGTCATTTATTTTCACAGAATACACTAAACAAGATTCCCGTTAGGCGGGCTTGGGGGGGGGGGAGGTGTGTGATCGGATGGTTGCTGGTTCAAATCCTAGGGTCAGCAGAGTGATGTCATGATTGGGCCCCTGAGCGAGGTTCTTAACATTCGACTCCTCCAGGGATTGGCTGGCCTTTGCTTTCGCGTTTGTAAAGCACTTCGAGCGACAGCAGTGCGTGACACGTACTATATAAATAAGCTTGGCTTGACTCGAGTCTCAAATCGCTTGCTAAATAAATAGAATGTAACTTACGAATGCAGCTTTGTAAACAAATCTACATTCCACGACCCTACAAATAATTCTATTCTCTCATAAATCGTAAATTCCTTCATCCTTCGTCCGTCCCTCTGGTCCCCTCGCCGACCCCAAACACCGGATAATCTCCCCTCGCTCACTGCCTGCTCCCCGGTGACCATCGGCGACCTCTGTCTGCTTCTCCGGCCTGGTCGGCCCTCAAAATCCCACATCGACTCGCTAAAAAATCGCTAAAACGCCGGAAAGACCTCGGACCCGTCGCCCACCGAGGTCTGCTGCCCACTGCCTCAGCATCCCACTCATCCTCTAGATTTCCCCCCCCCATCTGCCCCTCCCTCTACCTGACGGAAACGCTCCGTCCGCCCTTTCCGACGGGCCGGTCCCCTCCAGGCAGGCCGAGAATTCTCCCCCTCTCGGAAGGTTAACTCGTCGGCCCGAGCCGAGCCTCTCTCGCCGAGAACGTCGTCCAATCACTGTCAACGATTCGCCGATTGACTCGCCTCCCGTTGTGGCACAAAGGGCGATTTTCTTCTGCGTAATTAAAAATGTTACATAACAGCCTGAGCTGCGCCGATCTCCGCCTGAAAGGAGGCCCTGCCTACAGAGGATTCCAGCAGGCCTGCCGTCGCGGGGCTCCGCCGGCTGCCTGCGCCGATTTCAGTAGCTGGTACCGCCGCACGGCCCTGGGGCGCTAACAGGCTGTCGCTCGCAAGCAAGGGCAACCGCAGCCCCCGGAAAAACAAAACCACCATTTATTCCCTTCCTCGCACCAGTGCTCTGGCATTCTTTCGTTTTCGCACGTCCCCTCCTTGGAGACGCACACACAGATATATATTGTTGGGAGCGGAGCTTGGGGGCCCGGGCACAGGGTCGGGGGTCCCCACGGAGCATTTTGGAGGGGGCGCCAATTCCAACCCAGAAGGGGGCAAAATCCAACGCGGTTTGCAGATCCTCCCTGTTGAGACACACCTGCTAAACATGGTTGGTAGCTGAGTAAGATGTTTTTAAGCTGGGAAACCTGGAATACGTGTCGCCTTCTGGGCCTGCAGAAGCGGAACTGGGGATCTCCAGCTCCGTGATTAGTCAGATCTTCCACTCACGGTCCACTGAGTCACACACCCCGTCGCCAGAGCAGAAGAACCTATCAGGGAGTTAAAACCGTGGTCGCCTGCGTGACAGGCAGGGGGCGCCACCCACTACAGAGGAGAGACCACCTCCCACTGGGTTCCCTCTGTCCCTCTGCGCCCCACCTCCAAAGGCAAACGCCGTATTTCACTGTATTCACTGTATCTCTGACCCATCACGCCCAAATAAGGCAAAATATTTCAGGCATTGTTTTCATCCTATTGCCCCAAGTACAATTATGTTATTGTGTGTAATACGTTTCTGACACATTTATCATCATTAACATCGCAATTTAATATGTTCTTCAGGCGGTAACCAGAGGAGGGACAAACAAACAAGTGACGATATAAATCACGGCGACTGCAGCACCGTAAAGATTTTAACGGCATTTAAATATCTGTGGAAAGTTATCTGTGGGAGAAGCTCGATAAATGGAAGGATCCCCTTTGGAAAAATCCTGAGTGTGACCTACAGGACTTATAATGAGACACCAGGCTGATTGTAATCATGTGTGGTTACAGAGCCAGAACACAAATAAAGCAAACGGGCCCTAATTATTTTCCATGACAGGCCGAAGTCTCTCCTAGGCAGAGTTTTCCCAGCTCGCAGCCTTCGAGGGCCCTTCATGCCCGAGTTTAGAGTCAGAGTATCGTAGCAGCAGATTTATTTGACAACAAACGATCTGGCCCGCAGTTCGAAATCGGAGCGGGGAAGAGGATTTCCATAAATAGCAACAAAGACGGTTTAATTCACGTTGTAAAAAAAAATTACAGAGAATCCACCCGGGGCGAGCTTATCGGGCTGAATCCGATTCGGGGATTACTCAGACTCACGGGTCAGTTCTAGATTTCGTTTTAGCCTCTTTGCTTGGGCAGAGGCAGACGGGTTCCGTCCGGTTCCGTGGGCCGAGAGGCAGCACGGACGCTAATCCTCGGTCTCGAGGTCACCGTACAGACCAGCTTTTGATTTTTTATTCCCCCCCGACTCCCCCTGTGGGCTCCTGAAGCCGCTCATTTAGGGCAACGCGGGCCCTCACATTCCACTGGGCTGAAGCGGCACTCAGGCGGAACATTCGTTTGGATTGAGGGCGTCTGTCGGGCCGCAGAACCGCAGGGCTCCGCGGCCCGGTGAGCCAAATACGCCCCCTGGTCCTCCTGCGGCTCACAGCTCCTGCCTTCCGGCTCATTCCGGAGCCGGCAATAGGGATATATCCATTCCTTCATTTCTCTCAGCTGCCAGCAGTGTAACAACAGCAGAATTAAATATCTATAAATACAAACAACATTTTTAATATATATATATATATGTGTGTGTGTGTGTGGGGGGGGGGTCAGATATTCATTACATTATTTCAATGTTGTGTGTGACCATTTCATAAAATTCTGTGACAGCAACCAGAAAACTAAACTAACTCATTCTGTTTGGTTACTTGTGGTTAAGGTTAGGACTGGGGTGTGTGTGTGTGTGTATGTGTGTGTGTGTGTGTGTGTGTGTGTGTGTGTGTGTGTGTGAGAGAGACGGCGGAATATTTGCAAATGAAAAAAATTCAATAAACGTGCAAATAGCAAATAAAGCTTCATTTAAAAAACCTCTATTTATATAACGAGTCCAGGACTACTGACATAACAAAACACCAATCGCTCTTCACTTGGTTGACTAATTAACTGTGAATGGATCCCGTCCCTCTGTAGCGGTTAACCAGATGTAATTGGGGATTTAGTCATGTTAGATAATTATAAGCAACCTCTGGTAGTAAATGCAGCACTTCACGGTATTTGATAGCTTTGTTTAGAGTGTTACATGCGTGCAAATTACTGGGAATCCAAACGGCGTGTTTGTCCTGGAGCTACCTGTCGATGGCGAGGACCAGCCGGGACCCGCAGGCCTTGATTCTGTTCTGCGCCTCCATGTGCGTCATGGCCTCCGTGCCGTCGCCGTTGATGGCCAAGATGAGGTCCCCAGGGCAGAGGTTCCCCAGGGCCGCCTTGCTTCCCGGCGTGATCTGGCGTGACATCGGCAGAAGGGGTACATTTCAGTCTGGTGCGTCACGCTCGGAGAACAATGGCGAGGCTGGCGTTTGATTGGCGCGGCCTCGCCAGGCGGACGCGGAGACAGGTGCCCGCCGGCGGGCATCCGCTCCCGCTGAATAGCAAACGATTCATCCTCTAGGTGACGCAGGTATGTGCCCCCAGGCGCGATAAGGTTAGCGCTGTCACCGCTCTGTCAAAGAACCACGAACACGCCGTAGACGTGACGCCCTTATTGTTCATGTGCTGCACAGTCATGAGTGCATCATACTTCCTGTTCCGTCTCTTTTAAGGCCAAAACTGTAACAGCGCCCCACTCTTCTCAAAAAAAAAAAAAAAACCTTCGATATTTTAGCGACATTTAACATTCGTTAAAGTAACGCAGTACGTTGAGACCTGAACTTTCCGGTTTGCGAGACAGCCCTGATTATTTCATCCTCCCCCCTTTTTCCTCTCTCTCTTCTTCTTCTCCTTGAAACCGTGCATCCTAAGTCGTCGCGCCTTGGTACATATCAAACGCCGCGCTTATCCAATCGTTCACTCGGCCTAATGGGCGCAAAAAAGTCGAACCAGTCAAACTTGCGTAAATAAACGAGCGGCCGCGATATGACCGAGCGACTCGGTGGCGATTCCTATGATAAGAGCATTTCCATGTATAGGGGAGGCGGTTAACGTTACATTCCTGCGTTACGGGAGCAGACCGAACGTACGAGCAATTCTGAAAGCCGGGGTGACATAAAGCCGCCAGTCTCGCACGCCGCACGTGGTGCCCGCTCAGGGAATGCCTTGCGTTCAGGTTCCCCAGCCCAGCTCGCCGACGTTTAGGGGCCATACTGGGAGACGCGGGACAGCACTTCGCGTTAACTCCTGGTGTCGATCCCGGGGGGGCCGGGGGAGGGTGAAGGGGTGATGAACGATAGGGTGGCAGGCGACCAAACAGGTTACGCAAAACCACCGTCTGTAAACACCCCTGGTTCCTCTCCTACTAGCCCTTTCGCCCGTCACACACTGGCGTTGTTTTCATCTCCTCCTCCTAAGAGGCTCTCCCCGGCAGATGGATACGATATCGGATACTGGGATACCGCCATAAAGCCGCCATTGTTGGCAAGGGGAAAAAAAAACGCTAAAATCTCGTGTGTAAACCGGACGGGACAAAAGAGAGGTATTCTGGTGGAAACCGGAGCAGGAGGCCCCCAAGGACGATTGAGGCGTCCTGCTAGCACAAGCAATCAGCCGTCCCTTCGCCTGGGTGAGATTGCCAAGCTCGTAGGTCCTGCCTCCGCCGGACGAGGACCCGTGTCAACGGCGCCCTCCTCTGCGGGCCGAGCTTCGGACCAAACGCTACCGCCAGAGGCACGGTTTTTCCTCCCCTGTGAAAGTCACGCCGCGGGAGCCAAACTCTTTGCGAAGCCCCTTGTTTAGAGACTCAGTGGGGCGTCTGGGTGAAGCTGCAGCCAAAGTTCTCACTTAGGTCCTGACGCCTGGCCTGTTGCCGCCTCGGCACCGCACGGCCGCCCCTGACTCATTCTCACAGCTCCTTCTCAGAAAAGGCCTCAATTACCACCGCAGACATGCAAGCACATGCACAGGGACGCCCTGTTTCAATGAAAATTCGCTACTTTGACATATAAAGGTTTTTTGGCCGCTGTGTCTTTCCGTAGGGCATGGTGCTGCTGGAAATCAGCAAAGCCCCTTCAAGCTTAAACGTAGAAAGCAAAGGTTGCAAACGGGCATTGTGGGCTAATTGCCCATCACCATAAAACACGGCAGCGAACACAAAACAACCACCTAGTGAGTTGATCACTCAACAACCTCTGTCAAGGAAGCTCAATACGCCAATTCCTGGCTAATCCTCGGATTTGCTAGTTAAACGATTACCTCACGCAGCAGTTTGCATCCACTGCAAAGATATGAAAAGATATAATACGTAATCAGTCTGTGTGCCATTAAGACAGATGCAGTAAACTAGTCTGAGGAAACCAAATTATACGATTAATCGTTGTCAGGTTCTGTAGAGTTTTAAAAAATGCTGCAATTAAAACACTCCCAAATTGTAAACATGAAGCAGACATTTTTTTTTTGCCTTTTTTTAGGGAATTAAAATGTTTGTCTGCGTCTAAAAGCCGGGGGGGGGGGGGGAGTCGGACATTCGTTTCGCACCCGGCGGGGAGCGAACACGCTGACGTTGTGGCGCGGAAATTGTGAAATTGTGGCGCGTTTTGCAATATTTATGCTGAGCAGACGACGACAGCTTCTGGCCTGCCTGCTATTTGATAATGTCTCTTTTGTTTATTTCCCAGACGTCTCGAAACATGGTTCTGGCTTTGGC
>JABFDZ020000052.1:3487015-3505447 GCA_019775955.2 Pollimyrus isidori
CCCAGTAAAGCATGTGTCGAGGTACAATTACACGAAAATAATTTAAATATCAGATACGTCGCTGAATTTCTATTGGTCGAAACAACAACATGGCTTCCTTTGCACAGAACTATGGGTAGATGAGCGCATACAGTTAGGCAAGTTAGATATCACTGGTACGTTACCAAAACCAGTGCCTTGGGTTTAAAATATGTTTCTTTCACCCTTTTCACCATGAGCCACTTAGCTAAACCAGACTCTAGCAACTGCCTGCTGTCACCAGTCATCAAGCATATTCAGAATGTTGAGATTCGGCGCACTTGGTGATCGCGCTCCCTGACCTTCGCTTGCTTGGACTTCCGGGTCACTAGAGTGGCCCGGCTTGAATCCGCCCCCCAGGTGCGAAACAGAGCTGACCATCTAACCATCCTCCGCGAACTTAAAAACACCCGGAGTTGTGGTCGGCGCCCAGTCCCGTGCTGTACCTCTTTGAGCGACCTCCGAGGCTCGGATGCAGGCGAGGCCTTCTCGGCTCTCGAAATCTACAGCACCCCGGAGGAGCCGCGCTGAACCGAGACCGTTAGCAGGACGCACGTGTTAAACACTCAGAACCGGCGCCGGTCTGGATGACGCAAGGCGCCAGAACAAGACCTTCAGAAAAAGTGAGTCAGAAGCAATTGTTTCAGAGTTAATGTCGGTCTGGGGTCAAATAAGGAAGGACGTCAAACGCAGGGTCTTATTACAGGAGGGGAAACCTGGAACAGTCAGGTAGTAGTTGCACGAACTGTGCAATTCGCCACAGGCTGAGAGCATCACCTAGTACAGGGTTATTCAAGTCACGGTCCTCGAGGTCCGAGCCCTTCTGGTTTTCCAGCCTTCCTTTACCTGTCAGTCAGGTGTGAAGCCTCTGACCAATCAGAATCAGTCGTCATTGAACGACTACCTGGGAGAACTGAAAACACGGCCTGGATTTGGAATCGAGGTCCAGATTGGAAGAACCCAGGCCCAGAGCTGTACATAAAAGGCGAAATGATAAAACTTGACAACACACCCTTTTCCACGGCCTTCCGGAAGGAATTCCGGCACGTACTGATCCAGCCAGAGAAACTTTACACTGTGCGTCTGGCCCCAGCGGCCAAACACTCCCAGCGGTCAGATGAATAATTTCTAAAGCATTTCCCTCAACCTCTTATATTTCTGGGGAAAAAAAAACGTCTGTTATTACGCGGCGGGAGTGACACGCCGTGACGAATCAGTATCCACGATGCAGTGCGACGACGGCCAAATCGACAGAGCAGATGCCGCGAGGGGAGCGCGGATGACCTTCTTCGACGGCCGTCCCGATCACCTGACCCCAGTCCCACGCGGCGATCGAGAGACCGCGCGCCGATCGAGAGACCGCCCGGCGACGCCGCCCTCGCCCCGCTTTCCATCTCCATCGCGGCAGCGTCGCAAGCTGGAAAAAATTCCTCGAGGAAGAAATTATGGCAGATTCCCCGAGAACGCTTCCAGGTCCCGGCTGACCTCGTGCCACATCGTATTCCTGCTGCCTTGGCAGCACACCTCGTCCCCGAGGGCCTGCAGAGTCGTATTCTGTTTGCATTCCCAATAATTTTGCAGAGTGAAATGTCATATTTCTGAATATCTGCAGCTTTCTGGGGTTTCGCAATCGATTACAGCTCACTTCCATGTTTTGGTCATGCTATGTTTGCTATGTTTACAAAATACGCTCATGCTTTGCCTTGCGGGTGGATGGGAAAGTGTGTACGGTAAATATTTGAAAACTGCAAAGAAACTAGATCACAGTGAAAAATTTTCTATGACAACACAAACGGTGACCTCAACGACTTGTATGCAGTTCACCATACTGGATATTTGACTGCATCAGTCAAGCAGGTCTGCTACCTTTTGAGGTTCATCAGCTTAATGCAATCAGGGTCTCAAGATACAACAAATCTATAGGCTACTGTGCAAAAATACTATCATAACTGCCTCAATGATATTAATCAGCATTCTAACTGCTAACTCTAACTCTATAAGTCTGTATTTTTAACATACTTTTTAAAAAAAATATATTTTTGTTCTAAGACAAACACTCATTGATATTGTTTATACACAAATAATTGTTTCGCACGTTTTATATAATTGATTCCACAATGTTGAATGTTGAAAGGATACATAACAAGGAACTTGGCTCTTTAAAACTTTTATTATTGTATTGTAAGATACTATTGTATCTTGTTTTCTGGTTGCAGGTTACACTCTGAACAAACAACTATTAAGTTCTGAAAACGTCTTGTGTTTTAATGCTCTCAAAAATAGCCACTAAAAGTCTGAGGATTTTGTGAAAGCATTTCTCAGACAGAAAGCTTAAGGTTGTCATGACAACAGTTTGTCCTCTAAGCACTGCATTTTAAACAAAGTTCTTTGTGTGACAGAGGTAACAAACAGGAATAACGTTTTCTAAAGAACTGGAAGATTTATTGAATAAAAAAAACAACTAGTTATGCCTCTTTATAACACCTATACCATCAATACAAAAACAGGTAAACAAACCGACACATGCAGCACATGACTTGAAAAAATTAATGTTAACTTCCATTACAAAGTACCTGGGGATTTTCTTCTCAAACGCGAGATATATTTCGGGTTCTCTCAATAGCCGGCAAAATCTGCCCAAGTATTAACACGCCAGACAGTCACACAATTAATTTTAGTCACGCCATTTAAGCTTTGTTGTATTACGTGGTTAAAGAGTAAACACAAGGTCGCCACAGAAAAGATAGCTGCAGATTAGATACTAACACACGCAAACTGTAGTGTGGCTGTTTTGGCCGTATCATTTCGGTTGTTGCTTAATATGATTTATTTGAGTATGACTTTATTCCACCCCGCCGCGGGATTCTTCTCCGTGCAGATCAGCGCTGTCAGATAATATATTGCCGTATTTCAGACAGTGAATCTGATTCATTCGGATGATTATTCATCCCCTAATAAAAGCCCGAGTTCTCGCCCTTGCTGCAAACCATTGATACGGCAATCTGATGCCTTCCAGACGATCATAATCGCCCTTTGCCTAAAACTACAGGTGTTTCAGGGTCATTAACTGGGAGAAATGCAGTTAGAATCGCGCGCTCTGTTGAATATGTATATGTGGAAGTACAAAATACAATTATTGTTGCCTCTTAGTGTTTAATCGTGTCAGCTACCCGGACGATCCGCTGAATATGGGAGCGTCCGGTTGATGCATGGTGACCTCATTAATTGCATCATGGTGTGAGCACAGTATGCAGACCTGGCTCTCACATGGAGCACCGGGAATGTACTGATGATGCAACCTAATCCGGAATGCAATCACGTCATTTACACTGGGGGTAAGTAGAATATGCGATCTAATTGTTCATAAAATAATACCGCTACGTTTGATCCCTGGGCACTGACCTTACTAAAGTATTAAACCCATTGCTATAGCATAAGTTATATCCTTTATGGTCGAGTTATGAATCTGGGTAAAGCTTTTCACCCCTTTCTACAGAATAAACAAATGCAATATAAATTACTATTTGTGCATTTATAACCTAAAAATTCCCCGAATACCAGTTTACCCCACATACCGTTATACTAAAAGAGTATATTCAATATGTATTAATGCACAATAAAAAATAAAATATTATCTAAACTGTATTATACAGGCGTACATCCACTACTTGCTCGGTTTTTTTCATTGGGGCGCAAAAATACAGTTGTAACATCTGGACTGTTTCATCTGCCCTACAATCCTGTATTACAAACAATGTCAGCCTCCTCCTTGCGCGTCCACTCGAGCAGCCCGCTGTTTGCAGTGTGTCAGGCTCTCCTGCCCCTTGTTAGGCAGCCACACCAAACTCCATTAACCTCAGACGAAAGCTAAACTGCACCGTTACTCATTTTGCAACGTCTACCGTTTCCTTATCATTGTGCAAGCAGCGGAAAAACGCCTGCGTCCCGTAGTCAAAAACTTTCAAGCTCGCGTCTTCGCTTTGATACCTTAATATACTTCCCAGATCTCACCAGACTGTATAGTGCATTATTACCAAATATGAACAATAAACGGAAGCTTTACGGTGCGCCAATAATTTGTAGAAGCATTATATAGGAGTTTTAGACTTGCTTATTTTGAGCAAGAAATTGAAAATTCCCTCCGAATACTAGAGATATGTCTGATGACGTTACCCACTACTACCTTTATTTTATTTATGCCCGACCGGCTACAATAATCCATAAAATTACACCACCTGATTTACACTTAAGGCAGGTAGGCAGTTCCATTGTTTACCTGATTGTATCCGACTTACCAAATCTTCATACACAGTACTGTTGTTGCTTAAAGTAATATTAATAAAGAAACTGAACTTATATAGTCCACTTGTAACTTTTAAACAACGCACTTAACACCGCAGAGCTACGCAAAAAGAGCGCTGTCTCTTCACTTCGTATTAATTCATTTTCAACCCCGCAAACGATTCGTCCATTTCAAGCAACATCGCCGAAACTTCTTCATGCAACGTGCGCGTATTTACATTTTATTTAACAGACTATTAAGGAAAATATAGTTATGCCTAAAAGTGAGCGGCTATAGGTGAAACTTACCCGCGAAATGGTTAATGGTGTGCTGAAATCCCTTCCACCCACGAGTCGAAAACCCCAAGGTGAGGGTCCATTCAGGGTTATGGTTTGGGGCATATCTCTGCGGGTACAGTATCCAGGAACCGGCGCTGAAGAAACGTACAAGTCCCGCTGGCAGGAGCTGCAAGGCCACACGGTCTCTGCGCGAACTTTGTTTCTCGCTTCATACAATCTTTAAATAACACGATCCCTCTCTGACGTCTCAGAAAGGGGGAGTTGTACTTCGCAGCCGCTGGTGAACAGGACTGAATGGGAGGGAGAAGCGCGGCGCCATGGCAACGGTCCGGGTCTCCGTGGCAACTGCCCGGCGCGCTGGAGGATGAGTCCGGGCGGTACTGCGGGGTGCGCGCCGGCTGCGCGAGACCGACGCGACGTCTGCAAAACTGCACTGCAAATCCCAGCATGCAATGGGAACTGAGAAGGCCCTGCGGCCCGGCCTGTTAAACCACCGTTACGCGCTACTGAGATCCACATTGCACGTCTTCCGGTTGCGCATCTACCTTAATCATTTTCGACAGGAGACAGCAGAGGTGTAAAGTTCAGGTCCAGAAAGTTAGTATAGTAGAATACGAAGAGTAACAGTCACAGAGTACTCAACTGGTTGGTTAAAACAAATCAAGGTAGGACTATATTACATGTTTAAATGCGCCTCATATTTAGATGTTAATATAATTGATACGGTAAATTAGATGTTATTCTGTTCTTGTTTATTGTTTTATTGATAGTCTGCTTGGTTTCATCTCATTTCAGGTGGTTTCTATTTGGTCACAGACCAACCTCAGCATAAATACCAATGCAGAACTTTGCAGATTGCCTGCAGATGTATAATTGGTAACATTTTCATGGAACTCACTGCGAAGCTGTGTTTTTTGGACACTAGTTTGAAAGATTTGTGTGCCCTAACAAAGCTGAAAATTGTCAATTTTATGGGACATATATAAACGGGGAAGCCATTGATCCATGAAAATACACTGAGCAAACGTTTGAGGGAAAAATGGAAACGTTTAGATGGAAACATCACTGAAAATGATTTTATTATATTTACGTAGAGCAAGTCTTGCAGAATGGCATATTGATACCAGATGTAATTAAAGGAAATGTAGAGACAACTGAAGAGTTCAGAGTTTATTTTTTTATTCGGGGTAAAAATATTTTAAAATAAATATATTAACCTCCATATTCTAAAAATGCATAACAGCTCTTCAAGTTTTGTCCAGAAACCTTGACAGTTATATATACCAGATGGTTTGTTAAATATTTTATGTTCATTAACAAAGGCTGTAAAACAGGCGGTGAAAAGGTTTCTGAATTTGCAGTATAAATATTTGATTTCATCGTGCTAAAATGTTTCACTGAGCACATCCTTCAGTAGAGGGCTGGTGTTCTTGAACACACTGGATATCTATTATACTCTAACCTATCTGTGTGGACAGCCAACACCTTCAGAACGGGATGCTATGCAATGTCACAAACTGTTACATTTTCCAACCTGCCTATCCTTCTGGGGGGGTAGGGGGTCCGGAACCTATCCCGAGGCAGGGAACAGCCCACGATGGGGGGCCAGGCCATCGCAGGGCGCGGTCGCACACCATTCACTCACACGCCATCCAATCACAAATATGGACAACTTAGTAACTCCAACTAGCCTCAGCATGACTTTGGACCATGGGGGGGGGGGGGGTCTGAAGTAACCAGAGGGAACCACATGACACAGAGAAAACCCACAAACTCTACACACATGCAACCCAGGTGGAGACTCAACTTTTCTTTTCAAAATGTCCAGAAATGTACAAAGACATACGACTGATTTACATACAGGTACATCATGATATGCCTGGGTTAGCAGCTGTGGGTCATAAGGTTAAACTGGATGCTTGTTACCCTGTCATAGTCACCATCCATCCATCCATATTCCTTACTGGGTCGTGGGGGGTCCGGAGCCTATCCTGGAAGCAACGGGCACGAGGCGGGGACCAACCCTGGATGGGGGGGCCAGCCCATCGAAGCTCATAGTCACCAAGAAAAGACATTTCATTTTAAAAAGTCTTAAATCAGAAGAGTATCACTTAGTTTCGTTTAGACCGTTTTGTTCAAATTACGCTGTTTTTGTTTATGTTTGAATGTTAGCACAAGAAAGCTCGGCTTGGTCTGTATGTTTCAGGGGGATGCAAACGTCTCTGGGAATTCTAGTAGAGTCTGTAAACTCGATGGCATGATGGTACTATCATGATCCCCAACTCGGGAAGCCATTCAGCACATGGAAAGAAGAAGATCTTAACTGCTTAGTATGCATGTATCTACGTATGGATTTTAGATCTTTAAAGCTGAGCTGAGTGTTACAACTTCTGCCGAAGTAGAAAAAAAAAAACGATCGGGGAAAATCTTGTGGAGGTAGCAGAAGAGGGATTCCCGAAGATGCAGAGTGGTCGAGCTGTCCCTGAAAGACGGCGAGATCGACTGCACCTCCATCCAGCCTTCAGCCATATACCTGCAGCGGTAAACGTTCAGGGGGTTATTAATAAACACCGCAAACAGAGCCATCGTCGCGGCCGGATCGGATGGCAGTACCCAGCACAGTGGCTCGCCGCAAAGGCTGTACGGCGGACGGCGACGGACCGAGCTTAAAGACGTCTCTCCCGCTCCTAGCCTGACTCACGCGTCTGTTAAAAAACAAGGCGCGCGGTCGATTTTCCCGTGTGCTGCAGAGAGACAGACTCGTCGCTGCAGTTCTGATTAATCGCATGAAATTAATTTGCTTACATGAAGTAAAATCCTGAGAAGATTGACTGAAGTGGGGCTTTTCTCCAGCACACCCAGGTCGCCCCGGCGCCATCTTGGCGCCACGTCAGGGTCATCAGCGGCCGTTCTGTAATCCCTTGCATGAACAATTTAGGTCATTCTGCATAGCAGCTGGTCAGCTAATTACGCAAAAGGATCCAACTAGGCAGAGATGGTTGCGTTACCCCTAAATGTCTTTCGTAATCAGAGGCGGACATTTCAGGTGCAGAAAGTAAAAAAATCCAGTCCAAGATTTTGTTTCAACCAACCAGTTGAGTATCTGTGACTGTGACTCTTCTTTGCTCGACTGGTTGGTTGAAATAAAATCCTGGTTTAGAATTGTACTTTCTGGACTGGAAGTGACCGCCTCTCTTCATAACGATTCCAATAGAGGGGACCCAGGCAATAGCTGGCAGCCACAGTAGATTTTAACTGGCCCCCGTGACTAAATAAATAAATGGGTAAAGGTTTATGTTCAAGTCAATGAAGAGGAGCAGAGTTTCCCCCCACAAATCTTTCTTTAAAAATATAGCAAAATGCATTATTGTCACATTTAAAAATGGCCCCATTCACATTGTGAAGCTTGGATATGACACAGAAATTAATAGCCCAGGGTCACAGTGTGCCTAGATAAATTCTGAATGGGATGCTTAGCTGCGTGTTTTTGGCAGAGGTGGAAATTCCAGGTCCAGAGAGTAAACATCCAGGCCCTGATTGTTTCGGCCAATCAGTTGAGCTTAAAGAGTCACAGCCGCAGAGTTACTCTGCTGGTCGGTCGAAACAAAATTGTGGACTGGATTTTTGCTCTCTGGACCTGGAATCTCCACCCCTGGTTTTTGGATTGTAAGAAGCTTAGAACCTATAGGAGATCCTTTAAATCACCCGAACCCCTAGCCGAGGGCAGAATTCAAGCCGGCAGCCCTGGAAGTGAGTGAATTGGGCTTTATGGACCGCAGTTGTTTTAAAAGAGATAGAAATATAAATTGAAAATATCAGTAAAAGTGTGTATAGAATTGCAATTGAAATTGAAGAGATTTGTTCAAAAAGGGACTCATTATAAGATCCCTTTTTCATTGCACCAAATAGGCTAGGTGGCATTAGGTGGCATCACAAGGCAACGGTGCCACGGCCAAGTCAATCATTGCATTCCTTCACTGGAAGAGCTGTCAAAGCTGTTTTTTTCCAGGTGCCAGTCACATCAGCTGCGCCCCCCTCACCCGCACACTGCGATGAGGCAGCGGGCCAAACGCTGCCGTAAGCGCGATGCAAGCGCCACAATCGGACAAGAGCAAACTAAATGTGCAGGAATCCGCTGCCTGACGTCTGCCTTGATGACGTCTTAGAAACATCCTTTGCTCATTAATATGACACCGACGTGCGGCAGTGAACCACAAAAAGCAGCTAGAGGTGTTTAATTCTGTACTATTAAAAGCGCAGGATTGTGCTAAACTGTACCACTGCCCGTGATATCAAAAAGTGCTGCAGTCCAAATAGTGAAAGTAGCGGAATTCTGGCGGTGTAAAATTCCCAGTGGAAATTCCCATAAACTCATATTTAGTTCATGGGCTGTAAATCAAATTGTGTTAATGATGTAGAATAAATACTAATGATTCGTTGTTACATGACGCTTTAAAAATATCCTCTCCTCCCCGTTAAAATGTATAGTGTTTTTCCAAATATGCACAACGTTTAATCTAACTCTTGGCTGTTAAAGTTAAAATTAAACGAAACAATGCCCATTATGCAATCATTATACCCGAGCAACTTATATTGCACTTCGATATGCGTATCATTAATCAGAGACGGTGAATAGATAAATAACTTAGTAGTTATACGCTGTCATGGCAACGAGTAGCAGGCTTTCTGCCACAGTACCTGGAAAATCACAAACGGTTGGGCTGGTTATCGTAGCTGTGATTATAAGCTGGAAATCTCTGTGCGAACCACTAGCCGACCAGGGATGTTTCAGGCCTGTTGCTGTCTTAAGTCTTTGAGGGATGAAATGGAAAGTCTCCGGCGAAGGCCGACGTTGCTTTACGTAGCGCTGCAAGCGCAGATTCCATTACTGCTAATTCAAGAACGTGTGACTGCAGCCGGAGAGCTAACAGAGGATCCGATACCGGCGGTGTTGTGGGCTTAGAAAATGCCTCCGTGCGGCGCAGTGAAGACATTATGTGCAGATTAATTCAAGCCGGCACAAAGTGTACTTTTGCCAGTGCTTGTGCCTGAATCGCCACATCTGTTCTGATGCCTTTTTAATAGATTCTAGTCCAGTCATCTAGAATTCTATATAAGGCTGAAGCATGATAATCAATAGCCTTCCCATTATATTTTACATATAGCCAATGCAACTTAATTCTATACATGGTCATACTAGTCAGTGAGGTGCAGTGCTTGTATGAAACAGGGACACAGGCAGTTATGCTGTGCAGTCAATGGTCTGGTCCATATTTGCCAAATTCATATAATCGATGGATGGATGGATGGATGGAAAGTGGGCCTAAATACGAGACTTGACACTTCCTCTGCTTTTGGCAGATTGAAATGTCTGAAATAAGACAGTCATGTTAAGAGTGTCATATAAACAATCAGATAGATTAGATACATTAGATAGATAGCAGTTAACCCTCAAATTCCAATGAGTTACTTATAAATACTGAACCTCTGCCCTGAGTGAACCTCATTCAAACTGGTGAGCCTGTTCTGCACGTGACGGGTGGGATTTAAGATCGTAAAGAGACGTTCTAAAAATCTACTTCTCCCCTTCCATGCAGCCGCCGATCAAGCTCGTTTTCTCAGTAAACCACGCATGGGCCGCGCAGGAATTCCGCCCTGCACTCATTACCCAAACTACGGAGCGTTCGCTGTCTGTTCTATAAACTGTGTACAGAAATGGTCGTCCAGAGTATACACTGACGGGAAACGTTTAGTTCTGCCGTATTTCATGTTTGCTGTTACCTTTGTGCATACTTTGAATCCTCTATGCATTGCAAACATTTTAGGGTATTCAATTCAATTTGCCTTTTTAAGAAATCATGCGCATGAATGGAAGAAAAATCCGGCGAGTTTCGGCTAGCTGTTGTAATGCTGTATATTCCGACATCACTTTTATTTTACGTCAGATCAGCTGAGAAAACCATGACGCAATGAATCGAAGAGGTTCGGATGATAATGAAATATCGGCTCCTGTTTTTCAGTGCTGTAGAGAGATAGGATCTCCATGGGGTCGTTAGGGAAAGAAGACGAAAACGACTCACCTCAGCTGCGGTTTTATATTAAGGGCAGATGTTGATTGTTGATTGTGACAGAGGTAGTGGAATCGGCAGCCCAACACACAATCACCCACAATGCCTCAGACCAGCGTCTCCCTCTGTACAAGATGTGAGCTTAGATCACTTTTCGTTCGGGCAGTGTTCCTTCTAGTCTTCTTGAAAGAAGACACGTGTGTGGTTTTTGTGAGCTTGCAGTGGAATACCTTGTTCTTTTTTGCATAATTACTTCCAGACTATCATCTTCCCTTCGCATTCCTCTGTCACAGAAAATCAAAATGCTGTTCCTGGAAACAAGTCTGAAATTCTTATTTGGTTGGATTATTAGTTTAAATGGAAGTACACGTAAGCGCAGGTAAAACTGGCCGTCTTTAGTTAACCTTCCTAAATATAGTGACTCGCAGTTTTTCATTCGACACATTAGTAAATTCTCGCCTCGGTCTTTTGTTCTTCCAAACACCGAACTTGAAAACGTACCGACAAGCTGATGATTCTTTGTGTATGAAACTGTGCATATAATGAGGCCCACATACTCTAAGCACATGGTCAAATGTTCATTTACAAGTACTGCACATTTGACAATGAGCTATGGGCCTGTGGACGTTTTGAGTCATGAAGCAGAGAGCTCACACCAAATGGTCCACTCAGAGATCCAGCGGACTTGTGAAATCTGTCAGGCGGGATCTGAATTTTAGAGTGACTTTTGAAATGCTGGAGATGTCTTTTTTTTTAACAATCAAATCTGAAATAGTTTACTAACGTATGTCCGGTGTTCTGGTGGTGTAGGGGGTTTGAGATCTTGAGTCTCTGAGATTCTGTGCCTTCCTGTAGATCTTGAGAAGTTCTGCACGCGTTGCAGGAAAGATGATTTTCCCTCGCATCTCGTGGCTCAAGAAGTAAGGTTTTCCTTTAAAGAAGAATAGGCAGTCATGGAACCCATCCAACCTTTAAAACATATAGGATAAAAATATTATAGCTTCATAGGTCATAAACCCTAATATTATGCCTATTTAAATATACTAGTTCTCCAGTACTGAACGGATTAAATGTTGAACCTTCGCTCTTGATAATCTGGTCTGATACAGCCGCCGTAATGAAACATCACCGATATCTATTACTGACTCCAGATTCCTTGCACACAGCCTTTTTGGCATCGATCCCGGACGCCGTCACCGACCGCTTCATAGATCCCCTCAGCTTCGCTAGAGACCACCTCAGCTTCGCCGAGAGTCTGTCCCGTCGGTGAACTTCCGTATAATCTCACGCCTCCCCAGGGATGGGCAGTTATTTACCGACGTGCGAGGCGCTCGGATATGCCACGGGCTTCTCAAAGAGCCGATGCTCAAAGCCGCGAGAGCTGTATGACCCCCCCCCCCCCAACCATATAAGCCAAGCCGTGGGAGGACATCCCAGGGGTACGACCCAGGCGACAAGACGGGTGTCATCTGGCTCCTGCCGCCACTTAAAAACCATGTGCGTGCGATGGTAAGCGCTTCTGCGCCGCCGCAATTACAGAAATGCTGTTCTGTCACTCTTTTACTGACACCCCCTGCCACCAGATGTCTGTTGGCTGATGTTGTTTGAAATCCGAGCCTCCGTGCTGAGAGATTCCTCGAACCCTTTTACAAGGCCATTGTTGTACCAGAAAGCTCCAATTCACTGACTAAATCCGCCGTTATTCATGCCGATCCCATGTGCTTATGAGCGAGACCCAGTACACCCTCCATAGCGAAAGTGACATTGCTTTCATTTATCCTTTATTGAGTACGGCTTAATAAGAACAGAGAGACCCCCAGGAAACATCCCATAATGCATTTTTGACCTTTTGATCTCACACGGCATGACTAACAAAGGCAAAGCCCAAGTAAACACAAGTGTCTGCAACCATTTGTCCATCTGGAAGAAGTCTTCTCGAATAAATTAGTGGGTAGTCCATATGTTTGCGATCTAGTAATTTTGGCGTCTCTCTTGTCAAAACACTGCTACCTGCAGTCGAGCAGTGATGCACCGCCTTAACCCTGAAGCCACCTCCTCTACCACGACAAAACATAAACGTCAAAATAAATCGGGAAATGTATGGGAGGCAGAGAAACAGAATAATAGCGTGTAATAATAACGTGTATTCTGTGCAGTCAGAGAGCCCGATCCTTTATTCAGAACCAGCTCTTATGTGTAAGTGTATGCAAACATGACTTCAACTACTCTCTCCCCGGTAGAATGGGATATTCCCCGCCAACACTAAAACCGTGACAGGCTAAAGTTCGGCGTGTGTTTTGAGCGACACCCTGTGGCGACAGCGTTGCACAACCTGCAGGACGGGCTGTGTCTTCGCGAACTTCCGGGGGAAGCTGTGCTCGGGCAGCCCGAAATCGGCGCCGTTCACGTTAAATAAAAGTTATTTTAGTGTGTTGCTATTTGTTTTCATTTATTTGTGTTGCTTTGTTTTTTACTTGGCAAATGCAGTCACCTGGTACAATATCATAAAATAGTGAATACTTTATAACATAATCTTTAAACAGTAAATTAACTTCAAAACAAAGGAAATATTACTGAGAATTGTGTAGATTAAGTTACATGCAGATTAAAACGTCTTCACCGTAATGCGGTATACAAGAGCATAATGTTTGGTTGAGCATTGGGGAAGTTGACGTCTGCACCTATTTAGAGTTCAGGGGGGTGTATTGGATGGTTGTGATAATTGGGAGAGGGGGGGGGGGCACAACCCTCATAATTTATGCCCTTGGCTGTATGTCACTTTAGTAGAAGTTGGGGAAAATATTTCGCCACCAGGTGGCGATGGTGAGAATAGAGTGAACATAAACGGGTACAATACGGCCCAGGTGGTGTTCAAAGCTGCTCGTAGGCTTGTATTATACATACTAAACAATCTGACTCCTCTCAGATTTCCGCGGGCCTGCCTATCGCAAGTCTTAAATAGCCTTCCCTTTTATTTGCTAGGTAATGTGTCCTTCCATATTAATAAGCTATTTCTTTGTTAATAGAGCTCAATGCCCTACTCTTCTCGAAGCTCCTTCTGTGTGACATCTTGTTTTGTGCCCTGGATCTGGTCGTATTACGGAAAGGTGACCTGTCCACCCGTCCATCCATTTTCTATACCTGCACGCCATTGCATACAGTTTCAAGTGAAAATCTGATATAAAAATGAAGGATAAGCCTTTGCTCAGGAAAGTGTTTCTCTATCGTGCTTTTGGAAGGTGCAATTTTCAACCACCCCTCAGACACTGGCAGATAAGTAGTAGTCTGAAGAAAAGAGATATGATCTTAATACGTTTAAGACAGCACCATAAAATACGATTAATAGGCTACCATTGGGCGATTGTCACAACTGTTGTCATAAGCATTGTATTAAAAGACGTATTTAAGGAATATTACTGGAGTCATTCTGTAATTTTGATCATTTAGCAGCAGGTAATTTTAAGGGCTCCTCTAGATTCCAGCTGTCATTTGCCCGCGGGGATATTAAAATGTCATATAGCAAGCACGATCAAACATTAAGAAAATGTGCACTATGTACAAAACCCTAGACAAGAAGTTCACTCAGAAAAAGGGTAAAAATGTATGCCTTTGTCACTGGGGCTGTACCCTTGTAATTGTACGTTTTAAAGTACATAAATGGACTTCGAACATCCCAAAGGTATACAAACAGCATTATTGTTCCCCATTTCTGTACCTTAACATGTACAATTACCTATCGCTAAGGATACAATTACTACACCCTTGAGGGTACTGCTCCCGTGACAAGAAAAGGTAGCCAATACATTTTTATACTTTTTTCTGAAAGTGTTGTAGGGTGGATTGATGTACGGAACATTATTCATTGTGCTACAAGTTTTTTAAGACAGAGGTCTTATCGAGACAGTCCTGTTAAATTTGTTTGTCGTTTTATGATTTACGGATTGATGAATCTATTAATTTAACACCTTGTTAAAAAAAAAACGCGCTCCGAGCTACGTGCAAAGGGTCAGCCTCGCAATGTCGCTAAATGGGCGGCGCAGGAAAACCGTTGCGCATATTTTAGGAGGATTACAAAGTGATGGTTGGGACCCAGGGGGAGGGTCCATACGTGGCACCGAAGAAATCTGTGCGAATCACGGAGCCCCGTGCTAGTCCTGCGCTGCGAGGTCCGGTCCGGTAGGTTGCGTTTCCGAAAGAGAAGGTAATCTGCTTCAGCCGCGTCGGGCGCGATGGGACTCGCTGACATAACATGCGGAGCGCTGTGCCGTTACATTGTAACATCGGGGTACGCGGCGTACGAGTTTCTTGGTAGAAAAAAAACTTACTTGGAATCATTGTCGCAGTTTTACAGTTGATAAGTTACTTGATGTTAAACATACCCATTTAGACCTGAATAGGTATCATTTGTTATTATAACATAATAATAATATTTTTCGGTATGTATAAATTTGAAATAATTTGCAAGTGAAATAATCTGTTTTCTGTAACATGCCTAAGTAATATGCCTAACATTATAAAATGATTTATATTGTTTTATCATTTCTGTCTGCATCTTGCGCTGATGTTCCAGCGAAATTTTTGCCGACAGATACATTTGTCATCTGTGGCGTTGTCGGTTGTTTGTAGAAATATCCCTAAGCGGGCTGTCCGAATGCCCCCCACCCCCCAAATGCCCCCCTGTTCGGACTGCCGTGGAAGAATACGTCAGCTGGGGGAAAGTTTTTTTTGTACGTGTATTTTAGCACTTCGAAGTTGAAAACCAGTAAAAAAAAAAACGTTCGTTATTGCCTCGAAAAAATATACATATATGAACATACAGTTACTTTTGTATCGCCCGCCACGCTTCGTGTATTAATATAGAAAACATCTGTATCGTGTTCAGGCTACCGCGGGGCCGGGGAGGGGGTGGCACCGTTTCAGAGTGTAGAGTAGAACCCCGTTACCTGGAAAAATGGGGGTGATTGCAGATTACACGTGGAATCTTTCTTAAATTTATGGAAGTTTATGTTCCAGCTTATGGGGACAGTAAATATGCATCTTGAATGCAACTGGTGAAGGTGCCAGTAAAAGTAAAAACGAGCAACAAACGTACTGAAGTAGCACTTGATAGCTCTAAAATAAGTCGTTAGGCAGTTGCCTTAGGCTTGTTGCAGCCAAATCAGCGTCCCAAATCAACGCGGATGACGACCGTAGGTTAATAGTAGGTTATTTGAAAGTAAAATTAAGGGCGTAGGCAAGAGTTTGATATGGGGGGATCTACTTACAAATTTAACTGTAAGCATACATTTTTGGGTGGGTGGAGGAAACCACATTAAATATTGGGGGGTATACGTGTCCCCTGCTCTAGTCCTACACCCCTGTGTGTACGCATGGTGTGAATTAAAGTTCATAGAAAAAAATGTATGTCTAAATAAGTACTTGTATTAATAACTCACCAGCAAATGGCCGTAGGTCTCTGCCCAAACAAGTCTATCCACGCCTCGCGCGTGCAATAGTGTAGTGCATAAATTCTTGCTCTCTTGATGAGGTGTCAGTTTACGTATCGCAATTTCATAAGCATTATAAAACTTGAGTCTTTTGGAGTATCTGCTTTTCAGTTGTTGCTTAGATGTTTGCTTACATTTACCCGCGAACCGCAGGTGGAGACCGCAGAGTGTTTGTGCAGCGGTCAACGCGGCTTTGGTGATTTTGGGTGCCTAGGACGAATTCGGGAGATGTTTGTTTTAGAGGCAGTTTCGGGGGAATAAAGACGAATGGTTTACATATTTTTTTCCACGATACAAAAATAATCCTGGTTAGTTGGATTACAAGCTGTAACATTGACTTGCAAGTACATGTTGTGGATCAGAAATCTTAAATCCCTGAGGACCTTTGGGACCGGAGATGATCTGGCACAGTCTCGCATATTGTCCTATCGCTGAGTGCATTGTGGCAATGCGATGAACCTTGGTGATAAAATCAAGTACTTATGACGAATTCTCTGGAACCTGTGTGCATTTTATCTAGTATTTTCTGTGCAAGTTGACTTGGGCAGCATGTTCATGAATTATTGGTGTATCGCCTTGTGAAAAGTAATATTTCAAGTCAATGGTGAAGTGAACATCTCATATTAGTCTAGAAAGTTTCAGAATATGCGAATGTGAGCGGGCTGAATTATTCGCGATAATGACGTGCTTGAAATTTTATCGCTAAGAAGAATCTGTGTGTATCTTGGTGACGCCGGATCAGCGGAACAGGCAAGAGAATGAGCTGCTTTGTGTTCAGTCTGCCTGAGACTGAGGCTGCTATAAGGTATTTGATGGAGGGGACAGCTGAGTAAGCAGACACCGAGGGACAATCTAGTGGGGGTAGGATCTGACACTTGGAATACTTTTGTTTATTCCTTGTGGGTGTGTGGGGGAAAAAAACAGATTTTATTCATTTATAATTTTAAGACCACAGTGACATACACATGTGTGGCACGAATGCTTGGTCGTGGATGTGAATTCTGCCTTGTTTGTGGGTGTGGATTTTACTCGCTCCCTTCTGTGTTGTGCACGTATCATCTGGATACTCCGGCTTGCCCTCAGAAGCCAAACACCTCCAGTTAGGGTAATCGGTGAAGTTCGGGGGCGTCGTTAGACCTGTGTTAGGGGGGCTTTAACCTTCCGAAAATGTCTTTAGCGGGGTGAATAAATTAGTTGAAATAATGTGGGACATTTCTGTAAGACCCCCCCCCCCCCCCTCATAAATCTCCAGTGACACTCCTGGTAAGTTCCCTGTGGTTGGTGGAGAGTGGGGGGGGGGTGACTGGGCTGGGCTACAGGTCCCTTGTGACTAATCTAGTTAGTTTAAAAGGTTTCTTTAATAATTACCAAGAAAAAATACTTTAAAATGCTCTACTAGGCTTTGTTAACCAAGTACAGGAGTGCTGTGGTCATGGATACTTGTGAATGACATTACACTCTTGAAATCCACGTATAAGTATCAAGTATTAAGATATAAGTACATATCAAGTATTCTAGAACTCCAGCATGCAAATCTGATAATTAAAATAGGCTCGGAGCAGTTACTGGGTGTTTATGGCGAACATCTGTGCTCGCAGAGACAGTGTGAGTCCGCTCACTTCCACTGTGTGCCTTTTATATGCCGCTAGCAAAGCAGCGCCTCTTGACTCTGCGCTCAGGAATTCAGAACTCCTCTATAGCCAGGGTTTGCATGGGCCCCAGTGGAGAGAAATTAGCCATGCACAGTCCCTGATAAGAGTGCAAGGAGTTGGGGAGATGGCTATCCTATATGGCTATCCTATAAGACTATCCTATATGGCTATCCTGTATGGCTATCCTATATGGCTATCCTATATGGTTATCCTATATGGCTATCCTGTATGGCTATCCTATATGGCTATCCTATATGGCTATCCTGTATGGCTATCTTATATGGCTATCCTGTATGGCTATCCTGTATGGCTATCCTATATGGCTATCCTATAAGACTATCCTATATGGCTATCCTATTTGGCTATCCTATATGGCTATCCTATATGGCTATCCTATATGGCTATCCTCTATGGCTATCCTATTTGGCTATCCTATATGGCTATCCTGTATGGCTATCCTATATGGCTATCGTATAAGACTATCCTATATGGCTATCCTATTTGGCTATCTTATATGGCTATCCTATATGGCTATCCTATATGGCTATCTTATATGGCTATCCTGTATGGCTATCCTATATGGCTATCGTATAAGACTATCCTATATGGCTATCCTATTTGGCTATC
>JABFDZ020000052.1:3519764-3544042 GCA_019775955.2 Pollimyrus isidori
GATCAGCTCCGTGTGCTCAAGGACCTGCCCTGTAACTATTCTGCTGGGGGCAGGCTTGAGCCGCTGACCTGATCACAGCATAGAGACTAAACCACTCACCAGCCTTTTTTTTAAATCCAAAAAAAAAAAACACACAGGTGTCACACTCCAGCTACGCTACACTACACTAGGCTCCAGCCCCCTTGGGCTCCAGGGTCTGCCCTGTGACTGTTCTGCCAAGGCTGGGTTTGAACCAGCAACCTCCCCATCACAGGAACAGAGGTTTATCGTGCAGCACCACTCGCCATTTCTGTCTATATGGGTTTTTTTTGCGTGTAAATCTTTTTTTTTCCCCTTTCTTGACAAAAAACAATTCACACATGTGTGGCCAAGGCTGGGCTTGAACCAGCAACCTCCAGATCACCAGTACAGCAGTTTATTGTGCAGCGCCACTTGTCATTCCTGTCTGTATGGGGTTTTTTTGCGTGTAAATCTTTTTTTTCCCCTTTCTTGACCAAAAAGGATTCACACGTGTTCTGCCAAGGCTGGGCTTGAACCAGCGACCTCCGGATTTTAAGTACAGAGGTTTATCCTGCAGCGCCACTTGCTAGCCCTGTCTGTGTGTGTGTGTTCTGTATATTGTATACATTTTTTTTTCCGAACCCTGACATCGAAGTATAACATTACCAAGAGTAATGTAAATCCAAGTGGAGCTGCCGAGTGGCTCAGTGGGTAAGTCTCCGTGCTTGTAAGCCGAAGGTTGTCGTCATTGGTGGTGGTTCAAGCCTGCCCTCAGCAGAGTGGTTACAGGTAAGGCCCTTGAGCACAGTGTGTGTGTGTGTGTGTGAGAGAGAAAGAATGTGTGTGAGAGAAAAAGAGAGTGGGGGGGAGCCACAGCACAGAGGCTACACCACTTATCATGCTGTTTTTTTTTTACCCAAAAACAGTTGTCAGACTCAAGTTACACTTACACACGTTCCTGTTCCTGTTCCCGTCACCCCTTCTTCTGACTCCTCTACTCCTGACACTCTGGCTCGAGGGTCCGCTCAGTGACTGTTCTTGAACCAGTGACCTTCTGAGCACAGGCACTTACCTTGCACAGGGGTCCAGCTCCCTAGTCCTGTTCTAGGGTCTGCCTTGTGACTGTTCTGCCAAGGCTGGGCTTGAACCAGCAATCTCCAGATCACCGGTACAGCGGTTTATCGTGCAGCGCCACCTGCCATTCCTGTCTGTATGGGTTTTTTTTGCGTGTAAATCTTTTTTTTCCCCTTTCTTGACAAAAAAAGGATTCATACATGTTCTGCCAAGGCTGGGCTTGAACCAGCGACCTCCGGATCACAGGTACAGAGGTTTAACCAGCAGCGCCACTCACCATTCCTGTCTGCAGGGTTTTTTTTGTGTGTAAATCTTTTTTTTCCCTTTTCTTGACAAGAAATATTCACACGTGAGGCACCTGTCTATGTGAGTGTTAGGGTTGCAGCCCTTGCTCTGGTACCTGCCATCTAAAAGTTTGGCCAAGGCTGGGCTTAAACCAGTGACCTTCTGATTGCAGATACAGAGATTCAGCCCGCAGCGCCACTTGCCTTGTATATCGTGTAAATGTTTTTTTCCTATTTCTTAAATAAAGGATTCACACGTGGGTAGCACCTGTCCATGTAGGTGTTAGGGTTGCAGCCCTAGTATGACGGCTTAGATTCTACACCAGATGCCCAAACTGGAATGACTGCGAAGCCTGAAAAACCAGCTGGCAGGTGACAGACCACTATGGGTAAATGCTAACCCAGGGTTCCTGGTGCAGTTCCTGTTTCTTGGATGTCGATCCGACCTCATACATAGCAGTGTTTCACAACTGGTGGGGTGGAAGACGATTAGGTCAAATAAACTGGAATGTATGTATGTATGATCCCCTTGTGATTAGCTGTTTCCAGTTGCTGTTGTTAGCCTTGTGTGTTTAAATCTGCGTTTCAGTTTGTTTCCCCGGTCCGGTCATTGCAACGTCATTGTCCCTGTTTTGTTAAAAAAAACATCACATTTTCGAAATTACTGTTTTGTTTTTGACTGTTAGTCTTAATGTAATTTGTTTACTTTTTCTTCAGATTTTGGCATTTTTCGAAGGGACCAGTCCGCCAACAAGCATATGCTCAGTTGTACGGTTTTATTTAATTTAGCATTATTTATGTATAATTAAGGTTATTATAATTCAAGTCTATATCCTTGGTCACAGAAAAAGATAGAGAACTGAAAAAGTTCAGTGTTTGAATGAATTATTTTTTTACATTATTTTAAATGGGAAAATTTGATTCAGGTCGCAAACTTTTCGGGTCATAAACTGAATCCTGGAACGAATTAAGGAGCTGGGGTTAAGGGTCTTTGCTCAAGGGCCTACAGACATGTAACTGTTCTGTCAAGGACGGGGCTGAAACTGATCTATTAATCCATTGATCACAGGCACAGAAACGAGGCCTTCTGAGCTACCCAGTGCCCCTCTGTGATTGTTGCCAGAGAAAAGTGGCAGGTCTTCAACCCTGTTCCAGGAGCCTGATACAAACTGCCCTGGCAGTGTCCTGCACTCCTGCACTTAATGTTTCTCATTCCTTTCGAAGGTCACGTGACGTCATCCTCCAATCCATGTCAGATAAGATGATGGTCATCTCTGGCATTAGAATGTCACCTTCGCTCTTTGCCTGACTGGTTTCTGTTCGATCCCAGTGTCTCCTGCCTCGCCTTGTTCTTGCGTCCTGCTGTCTTAGGTGGAAGTGGCCGGGCTCCCAGAGAGCGATCTCTTAATTTTTTTCAGAGCTATGTTTACGTCTGCAGGCAAACCCAGAGTGTGCCTGTTTGCGGCAGGTCTGAGGTGTGTTCAGACAGGCCGAGACTGAGGGGATAAGGTTAATTTGAACATTTCCGCGTGCCATGATGAAAATCCTTAAGGATTCCGCCTGAGTTTCCATTTTCCCGTCCGCCCACTAAGCGTCGCACATTTAATCGCCGCTGATGTTTAATGTGAGGTCGGGCCAGAAATCTGCCTCTGGATGCCGTGGACTGGCATGTACCATGAAGGTATTCAGGGTGACGTGGCGTTTTGGAACATTCATCATCAAACTCCTCTGCTTAAGAGGCGAAACGCATTCATTCTTTACATAGCTTACATGTTAATGTCTTGTAAGAAAACTATTTGGAAACGATACATTTTCCACAGATTAGGACTAATCAAAACTGAAACTGAGTTTAAATCAAATTTAGTACATTTAGTACTTGGTTTTAGTTTATGGCTGGAAAAACACTCCTAATAGACTAAATAGTGCAGCATCTTCCTCGGTTATAATGTCTGTTTCCTTGATAATTATTCAGTACTTTGTGAGAGTGCCGCGGGTTCGAATCAAGGCATTTCCCACATTTTTAATCTGTCGCGGGCTCCAGTCTGCAAAAGGGATCTAGACACTTCATCACAAGAGACTCTCTTTTCCCCATTGTTGCCTAGCTGATGCTTCTATCTAAATAAGCCTAAATTTCTACCAGTTTTTAAATGTTTTATACAGCTGGAGAAATTAAAATCAAGCTCGGTCGAAGGTACAAAAAGGACAGGACCATGAGGCAAGTAAGCAAGACCAGGCAAACTTCTCAGCATGTCTAACGTGTCTAAACCACCACGCCGACCTGCACTCAGTATCCAAATGCCAGATCTTTATCCACATGCTACATGTTGCTAATAGGACGATTGCAGAATGAATGATGCACTACGCAGCCATATTTACTTGATTTACTGCCTGTAAGTCTTGCGCAACATCTTTAACACTCAAAGTCTTGTGGAAAATGGGCCATTGCCCACTTTGCACACCTCACTTTGGCGGTAAGCTGCCTTAAGTCCCTGTCTATCCCTCGTTCACACGCTCTTTAATTCACACTCTTACACCACACAGTGTGACTCAGCTAGCTGCCTGCCCTAAAGGGTACTCCTGTCCCTGCACCCGTGCCACTTCGTGTGGCCACCTGTAGTGCAGGCGCGCAGGCACGTGAGGGGGGGGGTTGGGCTGGAACGAGAGTCGAGAAGTCGGGAAATCACGAGGGCGCGGCTCGTCACACAGGAGGATCGGAGCAGCTGGGCGTGACACCATCACCGTGACGTGCGCGCGTGCTTTAATGCATCACTATAAGGGAGACCATTATTTATCCAAGAGGGCACCGAGCTCAGTTCTCTTGAAGACTTCAACCAAGCCGGCAGCCTGATTTTCAAATATGGAACATAAATTGTTTATTTTATTTTTACTAATCAGCACAGCAGTCAGTATCATTAGAACAGAGTTCTATTCCTCCATAGGTAATATTAGTTCATTATTTCTTTAATGATTATTATTATTATTATTATTATGCTTATTATTTTATTACTAGTAGCACATTGTTTTTCTGTAACATTGCATTATTGCACTACTGTTGTTCATTTTGTGCTGTAGCGATGGAGCTAGGGGCGCCGACAGTGCCTCAGCACCCCCTCTGGTGGTTGTTGGTAGTAATGCAGTATCGGAATACTGTGCGTGTCCGTTTCGTCAAAGTGTTAATTGGCTCACAATGGCTCAGAGTATGACGGTTTGCAATCGCTGACTATTTCGTTTATGTGGTTATATTGGAACTCCAGAGCGATTTCATTTTCACATTTTAATTGCTTGAAGGGGCACCACTAAGCTAACAGAAGAGGAAGACCGAGACTGGGGAATTGCTGTTGATTAGTCAGTGTGCTGTTACAGTAGATTACAATTAACTTGCCACACAGATGAGCATGCGATCGCCCCGTCCTGGGTTGTTCCCCGCCTTGTGCTTGTACCTTCTGGGATAGGATCTGGACCCCCTTAATCGGACAAACAGCTTCAGAAAAGTAATGGATGGATGGATGGATGGATAGTATGTAATATGAAGCTAGAATGATGTAAGAAAGTACGGGAAATACATGAAATGTCTATATCATTAAAACATTGACTTTACTGTAACTGGAAGATGAGGCAAATATAATTTCCTTGTATACAGTTAGACATGTTAATGCAAATTAACTACAAAAAAAAATGGCCACAGTACTATGAGTCTGGAAGAAGGACCAGTCAATAATCAATAATTAAAGTGTCCACAGCTGCACAGCTTTGCGTAATCCTTAAAGTCCTTAAAAAGTCACACCAATGTGCATTTTAATTATTTATCTTATTAATAAGTGTTATACAGGACTGGGGATTATCTCATTTGTATGTATTTCACAGGGATTTCATCACTCTGTTACAGTACTTTACTGGGTACACATTTTTTAATAAGTATACTATTTGTTTTAGACATTTGTAGACATTTTAGACATTGTAATGGTATAATGTGCAACTGCAACTATATAATGCAACACGGTATGTATTTTAATAGTGTCCAACCAATGTCTGGATTTGAAGCTAGGTGGTGTGCTCTTACAGTTTGTGGTTTTGTAGACATTTGTAACAAGCCTACAAAACGAGCTCACCTTACAATGTGCCCGTGTGTCGGCAGACCACATGACTGGACTCATTTTTACGCAAAGAGAGCTCATCTCCTCCTTGCAGGATTACATCACAGCGGAGGAAATACACATCGAGAAATTAAAGAGGTACCTTCCGTCCAACGTTGTTCGTGTTCACCTTTCAATGCCCGTCACACGCTGAAAATCACTTCCTATCTCCGTCGCTGACAGGTGCCTTCGGATGCTTGAGGACGTCTGTAAGAACGTCCCTTCACATCCCGAAACGTACATGAGCAATCCCGTGACGGCATACAAATTTGTGAGGAGACTGACGAACGCGTGGTTGAAAGTGTTGGAACTGGCCGATTCGAGTCCTTCAAAGGGTATGAATGTGTCTCCCTCAGGGCCGTTCGAAGGAATTTGGGGGCCCCGAGCAAAATGGGCGCTCACACAGTTTGTTGCTGCATTTCATTCTTAACCAGTTGTTGTCTTGGGGCCCCAGGCCAGCTCGGGGCCCCAAGCAATTGCTTGGTTTGCCTGCCTTTTTGCGACGGCCCTGGTCTCCCTAACTGAAGGGGAGCTTTACATAATTCAGGAGGTAGTCAACATTCCGTCGATGGCAAACTGCTTCCTCGGTACTGTGGTCTTGACGGTGTCTCTCCGTTGGCTTTAGAATTCCTGGGTTTGATGTCTGCGAAGACAGAGGAGATCCCGAGTGAGAAGGACTTAGATGGGGTGGCTTTGGGACTGCTGAGGCTCCAGGAGATCTACAAGCTGCCTCCTGAGAAGATGAGAGCACTAGCACCTACAGGTGAGATTATCCGCACCCAGGTACAGCGAAGCTACAACTGAAAAGCTTAGTATGGCTTTGGAATGTCGTCTGTTGCCCTTTGAGGCTTCTGATTGAGTTTCAAGATATTTCTCTCTTTTTTTTGTTATTTCCTGGAACCTGGTCAGACATGTTTTTTAATTGGCTTAAATGAGTTTGTTGGTGCCAAACATTTTTTATTCTGTTTAGTAATGGGGCCTTTGTTGCAAAACTAGTTTCTTCAAATATGTAAGAGCTGTTCTATTACTTAATATTAATGCACTGCTTCTCCAGCTAAGGCACCTCTACCGTTTCACATTTACATATACTTAGTAGAAGCTTCTGTCCAAAGGAACGTGTAAGTGAAGCCAACAGCACATCACAAGCATACTGTCTGCGCTCTTGAGGAGCCGACCAGGCTTAAGTTCAGCTAGGCCGAGCTTCCGATAAATGCCCAGGGGGGGGGTGTTCCATAAAGCAGGATTTCTTGCTTAGCTGGATAGCTTGTTAGATTTAAGGTAGTCTGGGCTAAATCGACTTCATTTCCGTTCACGTACATTTAGCTTAGACTACCTTAAAACCAAGTTATCCGGCTAGGCAAAACATGTCCTGCTTTGTGGAATTACCCCCCCCTCCAGGTACCAGTGTAAGCAACATCGGGCTAAAGAGCTAAACACGACCTTCTAACATCAGAAGAATCTCTTAAGGCTATTGAAGGACTAGACGTGCAACATTATATTCGGGGAATGTAAAGACGGGGCAGAGTAGTAGAGGAACGGCTCAACCCCCCATGTGTCATCAACTTGAACTTTTCAACCGCCCGTCAATAGCAGCACCACTGGAATGCAGGGAGCACAGTATTTCCAGAGGTAGTATGCAGCGTAAAAACCCGGAGAAACTCTGCATTCATGTAACACTAAATCGCCACGTTCCACAAAATACCGTTAACGCTGTTTTCACCGAAACACGCAGCTGAGGAGACCTTCGACCCGGACGACTCCTTCCACATCGCCAGAGTCGCTTACGAGAACTACAAGTTCTTCTACGGCCTCCTGTGGATGCAAGACGCCGACGGACAGCTGGACGAGGGAAAGGCGGCGGGAGTCTCCCAGATGGAAGTGCTCCGGTTCCTGATGCCTTTCGCCTTTCAGATGGAGCTCCCTCTTGCCGTCCAGCTGACCAAAGACCTGCTGAACCTGGGTCGGTGTTCAGGTCGCCACGTTCCCCAGTAGCTAGCAGCTCGCGCGCGTCCGTGACGTTGACACTTAACAGCTTCCCCCGGAATGCAGCTCACGGTGCTTTATAGAAAGCGCAGATAACCAGTAGAAGCGACAAATGGTAAAAATAAGAACGAATAAGAAAATCAAGACAAATAGTAATAAAAAAAAACAAGAAAATAATCCAACATCAAGAAATCATGTTAAAAGGAGAAAGAATGAATAAAAATACAAGAATATATCTAAAAGCCAAGGCTAAAAAGTATATTTTCAACTGCTTTTTATAAATACTAAGAGAAGAGGCCTGATGCATATCTAAGGGCAGGTTGTTCCAGATCTTTGGTGCATGAAAGCAAAAAGCCGCTTCTCCGTATTTCCTGTGTTTTACTTTTCCGCGTGACCCCCTTCCCGTTTCTTCTCCTCCGCAGACGTCAGCGATGACGTCATACCGTACCAATCGGCCTACTACCAAAAACTGAGAGAGACTTTGCAGACATGGCTCAGTGTTCTGGCCAACGCCGACTTCGGCGTTTTAATGCCAAGTGCAGACAAAACCACATATGAGGCTCTCTGCAGGGGAGACGGCAAACAACTGGCAAGTCACCTCGATGTTATTCATCATAAATTACATTAAAGTAACAGAGGTTTTGCATTATGTTAGCATTGTCTGTGTACACCTTCTTCTAAAAAAAAACAGGCCTCCAGGAGACAGAGGGCGCTGTCCTGCAGATACAACACAAGAGGTGGGAACCCACGGCTCATCTATGCCCCACTTAAGGAGGAGGAAGAATGGGCCCATCCCCAGATCATTAGATATCATGACTTTTTATCTGACATGGAAATTGACATCATAAAAAACATTTCCAGATTAAAGGTTGGTATTGACAGTTTGGCAGTATATTATTTATGTGAATTATTTAGAAATTTTTGATGTGAATTTTTATAGCACGCCAAATCATTCTGCCCAGGAAATTGTAATAAATGTTATATATGAAATAATAAATATATATAAATTCATTATTTTTTAACAAAGCTTGAAAGAGCTACGGTTTTGGACAAAGAAACTGGGCAAAGACATGCTTCTGAAGGTCGTGTTTCAAAAAGGTATTTCTCTCTTTCTGGAACTGTGTGTTTCAAAAAACTGATTAATTTTCTTAATTCTGTCAAAATAAAAGTGCATTTTTACATTGCAGGATCATATGGAAAAAAAAAAAAATCAGTCAGTCCTGTCGGCCTTATGTATTTTCTATGTTCACCTTTACATTAAAAAAGAAAGATGTAGAAATTGCCATAATTGAGCAATGAACAATCTAAAATTGAGCAAACCAGAAAAGCGAGATAACTGGAGTTTTGTAATCACACTTTTGTATGACAATGAAAAGTTACACAATTAACATTGTACCTCACAATTAACATTACAATGGACACTTTCACACCAAAGTTCTGGAGCTGAAGTTCCTGAGCTGTCTAGACCGGGAACTTTTGTGGCTCCCGGGAACTTTTGTGTGTCCCTTTCACACCACACAACAGGAACTGGAACTTTTATTCTAGTTTAGCTCTAAGATATTATCACTACCTTAAAATGCATATCATTATGGGTGTATTTTTAAGCTGCCTTTTTGCGTAGCACTGTGCCATCACATCAGCTCTCACCTCCAGGGTTAGGTGTTTCAATCCTTCCTGCACTCTATAAGTAGAGCTTGCGTTGTTCGGTCTCATTATGCAGAGATGCAGTTAGTTGAGTCTGCCTCTCTAAAAATCGCCTGCAGTGTATGATAGCGAGAGTGGGAGCGTGTGCCCTGCGATGGACTGGCCGGCAGCCCAGGGTGACACCCTGCCTGGCGCCGGTCAATTCCTGGGATGGGTTCCAGGCCCCAACGTGAGCCTGCACCCAATATGCCGTTATGGAATATGGGCAGATGGGCATTCATCCTTCTTGTATTCTTAGTGCTTGGCTAACGGACGAGGATGACAGTGTGGTGGCACGTATCAGTCAGAGGATCGCAGATGCCACCGGCCTGGATATGGAGACAGCAGAGGATCTTCAGGTGGGCCACTGATGGAGACATTGGGGATTGACAGTCAAGTAAACGATACGCATGGAAGCTAAATCTGACCATCGTTTCTTTAATCGTTTACTCCTTAGGTTGCAAATTATGGAATTGGAGGCCAATATGAACCACACTACGATTCAAAGGTATAAGACACGGTGCCGATATCCTGTAAATGTTTAAGTGGCCGACACGAACACCTCAGATATTCCCGAGAGGCCGTGTCAGCGATGTTAATATCCGGAATCTTCTTCTTCATAGTTGCCCAACGACACGGAATTTATGGCATCTGGAAATCGGATCGCCACAGTCTTAATTTACGTAAGTCGTTTAACTTTAAGCGGCGCGGTATCAAGTTGAGTCATCGTTAGTTATTGTTCGATGCAGATTTTTAATGAATCTTGGGCCTGCTCGTTTCCTACCAGATGAGTGATGTCGAAGTGGGAGGTGACACTGTATTTCCGCAGATAGGGGCTGCTCTCAAACCTAAGAAGGTAAGACACTGTGCTGAAAAGCCTTCACTGAAACACCCCCGGAATCACTTACTATACAAAAGGCGTCTCGGTTTTAACAGGGATCTGCTGTGCTCTGGTACAACCTTTTAAAGAACGGACAGAACGATGAACGGACCCTTCATGCCGCGTGCCCCGTCCTCGCGGGCAGCAAGTGGGGTGAGATGCCAGCTGACCGGAATGACCTGGCACTGTGTATTTATTGTTTTTATTGTATTGTATTTTTACTTACTTACTTTGTTTTATTATTCTTGCACTTTATATTCTTGGTACATCTTTTGCACACCTTACTATCTATATTGAGCTGTGGTAACGCACAAATTTCCCCACTGTGGGATCAATAAAGTACTATCTATTACATCACTCTCTCACAGTCATTACATCACTCTCTCACAGTCATTACATCACTCTCTCACAGTCATTACATCACACTCTCACAGTCATTACATCACTCTCTCACAGTCACCACGAAACATGGAAATGAAGGTGAAGGTGAATTGCAAGAATAAATAAATATATCAGCGACGTGAACAAATCTTTGCCCTGATTTCAGTTTCGAACAGATGGATCCGAGAACGAGGGCAGGAGTTCAAGAGGAGGTGTGGATTGTCCAAGTCTGCCTGAGACCCTTAATCCAGTTGATATCTTGCTGGGTTACCCTGCCCATAGAATTTCCAAATCAGCCCACAACGATAAGTCTCCAATGGCTGAACGCTGACACAGTGGGCTTATTACAACCTGACAATTATCTGCAATCCACGTTCACACACAACGATATTTGTTCACATCGCTCTATTGTGCTTCTTTATGACTTAAAAACTGTATTGCCACATGTGTTGGTTTGAGTTAATGGGCTCTAAGCCTTGTTATCAGTCATCCAGTAATTATTTGACTGCTTGGAAGATTATGTGACATGAAATATCATCAATAAAGTTTTTTTTTGTATCCAATGGTATGCAATGTCTTAAATTCAGGTTAAGGTCCTGCCATTGCTGGGTGACCAAAGAAATGATGATTAGTGTTTCTGATTGATCTTTCCTTCACTGAAAGGAGAGGATGCCATGTGTAGGCCTTATCAGTCTTTGTGTGTGTGTTCAGGGCTGGACTGGGATTTAAAAATATGCCCTGGATTTTGGGGTCCACCGATGCTCCACATAAATTTTTCCCACCCCCTGGTTTGTTGGAGCGGGGAGTTCCCACGATAAATATTGCTGGCTCGCATACTTATCAGCCCACAGACACTGTGCCAGATGGCACAGTACAAAGGTAACAGAAATAAATGGGACAAAAGGACAAACTGTAATCAGTCTTACGAAATCTTCAGTTTGAGAATGGACTTTTTTTAAAAAGAAAAATAAAGTTTAACTGGATTTAAAACGTCATTCGTTATTTTGTCGTATTTTATTTCGCGGAAACAATCCAAATACCTATTAGATCCAAATCTCCGTCTGGAATATTACTGTTTGAGTGACTCTTCCAGCGGCGACTGTTATTTTGAAACTATCACCAACTAAAAACCGGAAGTCGACTTTGAAATTGGCAGGAGCGAAGCGAAGCGAATCGGCTGCTCTTTGGTGCGAACGGAAGAAGCAGCGAGGCGCAGCCGATCGGATCCCGCCTGAGTCTCTCTGTCTTTCAAATTGGTAGGTTAATTGAATTAAGGTATCGGTGATGTTTCGTGATCTGCTGTCAGTAATGGGTCCCCGGACCTAAACGTGCGGGGGCTGGTGCCGTGGTCATGTGACTGATGTGGCAGTGAGGATGTGGCAGCGGTAGATCGGGATCTCCATGATACCCGTTTGCGTGCGATGATCCAGCTGGATATGCTATTCCCGTAAACATGTCCATACATATCGCAGTAAAAATAGACACGTCTGACCGTGTGGTTCTGTTTGTAGACCGACCATACTAGCCGTGTTAACAGCTTCTAATCTGGACAGTAATACTGCATTATAGTGAGGTGGTTTAAAGTCTAGATCTCATCATAATTGTTAACTATGCAAATGTGAATTATGTAAATATGCATTATTTTAGTCACACGCACAGCGGTTGTACCGCGTATCTGCATGCTATCTTTAAAAAAATCAGTAATTTTACAACACGGAAATACACTTTGAAATCCTCTTTATGGAAGAAACAAATCACATGCATTAATTGCTATATTTGTCACTTCACTGTTATTTTCAATAAACCCCGTGGCTTTTTCCTTTTGTAAGAAAGAATAATTAATGTTATACTAAGCGACCAGGCAGCACATCTGTGCGTCAAGGCTCAAAGGACAGATGCACGGTGTCCATGAGGTCTGCCATAAGGGAGCTCCGCGATTTAAGGGAGTTCCGTCGGTGTCACCTCACACATTTATTTGCAGAGGCCACCCTGGCCCAGTTCGTGCAAACAAATCGAATAACGCTGATAAATAACTATAGATGCCTTTCACGGTACGATGCATGATGAAATCAGTTTGCGGGGTTACACCGGAAGATGGCTGCGGGCGGGAGGAGACAGAGATCCGACTAAACACCATGCAGACGGGCAAATCTCATAATATCTGCAAATACGATTGGGATCCCAAAGCCATCGGGCTCCCGGCACACCTCAAAAGTCAAAGGCAGTGTTCTGTGTGCCATTTTTGAACCCCATCCACTATCGATTCAAATCTTTTCAATAAACCTACTAAAACACATAACCTCTTAATTGATAATATGGTTTACTGTGGATATCTACGAGGTGTAATCGAGAGGTTCGTATGTAGAGGAGAATTCGTTCTGTATGTAACACATTGAAAATGTACTTAAAAACATAATTTATAATATTTCCCATGGAAAATGAACCTGTAATGTTAAATTAAAGATCAGCGAGGAATTCCTGCACCGAATGTCGTTTTGTAGGTACCGGTACTGCCTGCCCTGTGCAGACCTGGTTACCGATTTGCAGAATGTGTTCAGTGCTGTTTTCTGTTCCGTACAAATTGTTTATTTTCGTGGGGAAAGTCATCTCCATGAATCATAAGCCAATAGCATTGCTTGAAAATGTACTTTTTGTAGATTTCATATACAGTACGCTATATGGACAAGAGTATTGGAACTTTCATGTCACATTCTAAATCCATAAGCATCTATAACAGCTGCCACTCTTCTAGGGAGGCTTTCCATAAGATTCTGGGGTGCGTCTGTGGGATTTTTGCCCGTTCATCCAGAAGAGCATTTGTGAGGTCGGGCACTGATGTTGGACGTGAAGGCCTGGCTCACGATCTCCATTCTGGTTCATCCCAAAGATATTCAGTGGGCTTGAGCTCCGGGCTCTGTGCCGGCCAGTCAAAGTCTTCAACACCAAACTCACCCAACTCGTGTATTCCTTATATCCTCTGTCTCTTGTCAGATCACCATGAGTGCAGAGCTCAGCACAGACATTAATATCAAGGAGCCGCGATGGGACCAAGGGACATTCACTGGGAGAGCCAAGCATTTCTTTACCGTCACTGACCCCCGAAATATCCTGTTGTCCACGGAACAGCTGGAGTCGGCGAGACAAATCATTCAGGATTACAGGTTTGGGTCCCGAAGGTCGATCCCTCGCACCCGAGGCTGTCGATTCAGTTTTTCCAATGTTTGATGCTGCTGCCTGAACCTGCCGTCGTGTTGCCGTTTTCCCCCTAATTTGAAGGCAAGGAATCGTGTCCCCAGGACTCACAGAAGATGCGCTGTGGAGGGCAAAGTACATCTATGACTCCGCCTTTCACCCGGACACGGGGGAGAAGATGATCCTGATTGGTCGGATGTCCGCGCAGGTTCCCATGAATATGACCATCACGGGATGCATGATGACCTTCTATAAGTGAGCATTTAATTACACGTTTATTAATGAGACCTAGAGTCAGGCCACGCCCCTTTGCTTTGACGGTAATGAGGATATTCAAGTTCACTTTCATGGTGTTACTTGGCATGTTTGTTAAAGCAAACACGAATGTGTCGGATAATTTTAATATCCATCTTAAAATCGTGCAAGTGAATCAATTGAGTGATTCGAAGGCAGGGTCTTTATTTATGTTTATTACTGGTGCCTTATTATGATGTAACTATGTCACTTCCTGTCTATCGCCTCCCCTATTTATGTCACTTCCTGTCCGTCGCCTCCCCCTCCCCAGGTCAACTCCAGCAGTTGTGTTCTGGCAATGGATCAATCAGTCTTTCAACGCAATAGTCAATTACACCAACAGGAGCGGCGATGCCCCTATTACCGTCAGGTAGGGGGCGCCACTGCCGCGTAGCGCCACTGCGCTTTATTTTGTCACTGCTCTCTCCGCGTAACCCTGTAATCCGAGTGCTTGTGTGTGTGCGGTCCTGTGCGTGCTGAGGTTAACTCTGGGTTTCTCGTTCGCAGTCAGCTCGGTACCGCGTACGTGTCCGCCACCACGGGCGCCGTCGCCACAGCCTTAGCGCTAAACGCACTAACCAAGGTATCCGCGCACGTCACGTAATCCCAGCCCTCGTACCCGACTCCGCGTCGCCGTCAGACGCCCTCTGCGCTTAACCATCCACACCCATTTCACTCGCGATTTCATTCGTCTTTCCCTTTTAATCGCACACGATTTATTCTTCAGTGGCTATTTATATATCGTGTAAATTGCCGGACAGCGGTACTCAAATATAGTTAACAAAATACCGTATATACTGTAATATGTGTTCAACAATTTTCTTCTGTTCCAATTCACTGTTGCGGTTCTGTTCATTGTCTCTCTTATTGTAAGTTTAATATCTTCCTTTCCTTACACAGCATGTCTCGCCACTTATAGGCAGATTCGTTCCCTTTGCTGCCGTAGCCGCTGCAAACTGCATCAATATCCCTTTGATGAGGCAAAGGTAAAGTTTACAGGCCAGGTACCTTATGGGGGGCGGAGAAGCATCCTGTGTGACTTGAGTAGTGAAATTTTGATAAAAGATCAAAGGTACGTGTCTTGGGATATTTATGTAAGGATAGTCTTGAATTCAGAGCCCGTCTTTTTCAGAGAACTCAAGCACGGTATTCCGGTAACGGACGAGAACGGCAACAGGATAGGGGAGTCTAAGAAGGCTGCCCAGCAGGCCATCTCGCAGGTGGTGGTGTCGCGAATACTAATGGCCTCCCCTGGAATGGGTCTGTATTCCTCAAAGAACCTCCTTTATTACTCAAATTGTAACCTCGACTGGGGGAGGGGGGCATCCCAAGTGTCTAAACCTGAGCTCTCTTGTCTTGTCAGCTATTCCCCCGTTCTTGATGAACACCCTCGAAAAAAGAGCATTTCTAAAGGTAAAGGCTGATCTCCACTATTCTTAAATCAGCATGATGCAATAGGAAATGAAGCAGGAAATGGATTTTCGAATGGCGACAAAAACAGTATAATCTTGTAAAATGCATGCGTGTATAAAAGGATTCACGTGAATGTAAGAAATGTATTACAATTCATTGTTCTTCAAGAGCAGCATTTAACTATCTCAGATATGAGAACGTTTACTCTTGTTGTGAATGTAGTGGTGTCTGTTCTCTTCTGGAACCACATGTTTCGCCATTTTGTTTATAACTGGAGTGTCGATCTTTAACTGCGAAACATTCAAACTCGTGAACATGTATGGACACGGAAGCCTGGCGTGTCTGTGGATTAACACGTGATCAGCGTCACGCGTGTGACCGTGCCAGCTACCCACGCAGAGCGTGTCTGTTTCTCTCCTTTTCCAGAGGTTTCCGTGGATGAGTGCACCCATACAAGTGGGTCTGGTGGGGGTCTGGTAGGTGCAGTTAGGTTCCTCGCTACTGCTTTAAAACAAGGTTCCCCGTTTGCCATTTTAAAATGGTAGTAACTCATTAATGGAATGAAAACTGTTGTTATAGCGTGTTTAAAATTGTCCATCAATGATTTACGAAGTTCTACAACCTTTAATTAATAACCTGCTTATAAACAACTCCTAAATCCTTTATAAATGTACTCTTATTGTGAAATGGTATAATATAATATATACTTTTTCTTCTTCTCCTTGATACCCCGTAGTCCAAACACCAGCTGATAAGGACTGGCGTTCGCTTCTCGGAAAGATGTACCTGACAAATAATTACACACTGTAATCTTACCACGGTGCTCACTGAACAGTAAAGGGTAAAAGTTACCCCCACAATTCCGTGCTGATGCACGCTGGCCTTCTGCCACAACAGTGAGTCAGCAGCACAGATCATATAAATAAAAGGGGGATCGATCCTTCCCAGTTATGTGAAAAATTTACGTATCTAAATTGTCACACGCAGCAACCCCGTACATAAATGATCTCCCACAATTCACCCTGTTGACTCCAATGACGGCTGAGATAAGTCAGTCCAATCAGGACCGACTGGGTCTCATCAGATGCTCCCGTTTGCTGGCTTCTGGCGACCTGTCGCCATGGTGACGCAAAATCACTGCGATCTGGTCCCACTTCCTGTTTGCTCACCACATTCGGGTTCCTTATATTTTAACTCGCGTTTTTGGTTTCTGTCTGACTTGTTCCCTTGTACGTTTCGGTTGGCCAGCAAAAGGACGGTTTGAAGCAGAGTCGAAATTTCCCGCGTTTAATAATCTGCATTTTGAATTCATATAATCTGCAGTTTGAATCCATATAATCTGCAGTTTCTGCCCTGTGTTTTCAGCTTGGTCTTCGCCACTCCGCTGTGCTGCGCCTTGTTTCCGCAGAAGAGGTGGGTAGTAGTCTGTGCAAAATCTGCCACCATTTTCCTTCTCTCTGTATGAAAAAGCCGCTTCAGAGATTACTGCATATAATGGCGTTGCTATTGCCTAATTATAGACACTCAAAATGGCAATATTTTTAGAACACTAGACTGCTTAGAGCTTGCAGTGGTAGGATTTGAGTTAAATTCTGGAGAATGAATAAGATATTCTTGTGCGGTATGGAAAAAAATAATGCAATGGCAAGTATTTGAATCCTGGTGGGTGTGTGTGTGTGCGTGTGTGTATGTGTGTGTGTGCATGCGCACGCTTGTGTACATATGCAGCCCATAATGGACACTGGGTGTGGTCCAGAGCGCACGCTCTGCTGTGAATGCTGGGAGAGATTCCAGGTTCTTCACGAACAGGAGATTAATTTCAGCGCGAAGTTCTGCTCTCGGCGCTCGGTGAAATGCTCTCTCTCCTCCTCCAGCTCGATGTCGGTGAGCCGCTTGGAGCCTGAGCTCCAGGCGAAGATCAAGGCCAGTTACCCCGAGCTCGAGAGGGTTTACTTCAACAAAGGCCTGTGACGGGCCACGTCGTCCCGCTCCCCAGCCCAGTCCGCCCCCAGCACAGCATGTCGCCCAACTTGCCAAAGCCCCCTCTTCCGTTTCTCCTGGATTCATATGGACCTCAGTGATTCCTTCCTTGTATTTCAACCTGTAACCTGATTTTCCTTAACATTTGTTTTCAACCTGGAATTTTCCTGTGCCGTGTTCTCAGTGTGATATTCCACATGCCGCCTGCTACATTCCTCTTCTCACATTTTCCTCCCTGTAAATCCGTTCTTTGGATGCAGATATCGGCGATGCCCTGTCAGTGTCTCGCAAAACTGTTGGAAATGTGGATTTCTGACAGGGTACCTTAGGGGTCTCGTGTTCTGCTCGATTTTAGAAGTGCAGTTTCCACGACAAAACAGTCCTGGCGTCATCTCTTACGCTGTGTTTTACTGCCAAAATGTTCTCCTCATTTCCTTTAAGGCCTTTCCTCTGGGTCCTTACGGAAATTAGGAATTTTACTCAAATACAGTCTATGAAATATATACAGTTTATCCGCAAGTGAATCCTCTAACGATGCGTACGAACAAAGACCGTTCAGGTTGTACATATAGCACTACAGTGTGTATTTATGGCCTTCAGGAACAAAACGACGGGGAAAAAATGCACATATAGAATATACATATCCTGTGTATAGATCGGGGGTCCTGGATGGTGATAAGCAATTTTTGCATAATCTCTGGTTTTCACCAATGAAACAGGTGCTTTACGACTTGTGCCACAACTCTGAAGGTTTTAATTGTGGGAGGAAAAAAAAAACATTATGGGCAATACTGTAATACAAAATTTGTTTCAAGCTCTTTGTATGTTTTATTTATTTAGCAATTTACTAAGATCATACAATTTGTACTGGTTGTCGAATCCTGAACTCATGATGTACTGGTAGTCATTTGTTTATGTTTCCCCATTAATTTGCCACGTTGACTTATGTTCAATATAAACCTGCAGTAGGTACACTCAGTGTACACTTGCTGCCGTTGAAAGATTTTTTGGGGCGTATGCAACGACACATTATGTAATAATATCATATTGTGTAACAATTTGGCAAAATTTAACAACTTTTCACCCGCATTTTGTAATAATCGGTCGCATTTTGTAATAGCTTGAACGCAAAATTGTATTTGAGCATATTTCTGTGAATTCTGGAATAAATTAGATTACACATTGCGGCACTTGCTACAAGATGTGGGAGTTACAGTTGTTAATGATAAAAATGTAATATTCTGTAATAAATAACCAAAATGGCTATCTCCGTTGACACATTATGTGGTGTTATTACATAATGCAGTGTTATTACATAATGTGTTGTTACACAGTATCGAAGATGACGTGGGAATTTATTTGTTGTATGTTTTTGACCAACTGGCATCCAAAATGACATTTCTAATGGGACACACGCATACGTACATTGTTGAGAAGAAGCACAACGTTCTAAATGTGTCTTAGGCCATCAAACAAAAGATAGACAGGGTTTCCCATCTCATTGTGTTGTTGTTTCCATTGTGATCTGACTAGAAGGTACACAGCACATGCAGCTGCTGGATGTGGCCTGTAAACGTTCCGTAAAAGTCCTATCCGTTTTCGTAAAGTCCTATCCGTTTTCGTAAAGTCCTATCCGTTTTTGTAAATTCCTATCCATTTTCGTAAAGTCCTATCCGTGGAAGTACAACTTGATTGGTCACAGTGTCCCTGATCGTCCGTAGCATTTTCTTTGAGAAACCATATTAAATTTCTGGTCTTATGAATATTCCACTTAATGGCAATATTCATAAAGAAATGATATATGAACAATATATAATCTATATAAATTAGGGTTATGATCATGTAGACATTGCGTTCTGCGGTGAGATATGTGTCGTAGTGTTCTGATTGGTTGTAAAGTAAATATAGAGCGTGTGGTTTTTAAGATAATCTTTAATTGAAGTTATGTTATGTTTCAGTGAGAAATTTTGACTTTGCGGCTGATGATCTGAAGCTGTACCCCGACTTTGGGGGCCCTTTCGAATGATCGTTTTAAGGCCATCCCATTCTAATAGGGTTTTATATGAAAAATCTACATGCAGACAGTATTTCTTAATGAGGCGTAAACGAATTATTATTCCACAGATACTGTGCATTACATATGGAATAGCAAAATGGCCACTTGTGTTGGTTAAAGTGCAAAGGATTCCAGGCACTGATCTGTGGAGCTGATTTCATGTTAACTGAACAGGCGTTTCGTCGACGAGGCCTCTTGTTATTGAGCAACAGAACAACGACAGATCCTTACACGCTGTAGGGCTGTACCCTGGTCGCCCAGCAGTTAGGGAAACGCCGACATGGGTTCTTGACTCCCGTGCAATATCCTGCTGAGGATCTGATGTCATGGATAGGTATATCGGGAGAGGCCTGACCTCGGAGTCGTCTTAGCGAGGCAGCATTCTTAACCGTTTGGTGGTTCTCTGTGTTGTGTGGCGCTAACAGATTCCTGGTTTGTTGTGTACTAGGGAGAAAATACCTAAATGTTGAATAAAGAAAGTAAAAATCCTACGTGTGGTATCTGTTTATACACACACACCGAATACGCTCTTAACCGCTCTTCAATGCTAATGTGCATCTTGCAGGTGATGTCATTCGACGTACTGAATTGTAATATTTTCAAATATGAAAGCTCGCCTAATGGTTAGGGAAGCGTGCTTGTGATTGACAGGTTGTTAGTTCGAATCCCCGACCAGCAAGGTACCATTGCCCCCCCCCCCACAAGCACTGCTCCCCGGGTGCTGAATTAGCTGCCCTCTGCTATGTTACAATGTGGAATATGGGTTAAATGCAGAGGACACCTTTTCATTGTTGTGTACAGTGAGTCAGAAAAGACAATTCATCCTTTTAAGATAATACATTTGTAAAATAAATAGAGTATTTGGCAGTCAACATAAAGGGCCTAATTTATTGTGACATTCATCACAATGTGGCAGCTATTGCTAGTTTTTTAGGTCATGTGACTGTAGATCAATGCCTTTTCTTGCAATAACCTAGAGTGGAGAATTCTCAGTTTTCCCTACCGCTAGATGGAAGTCAACCAGGCATTCTGGTGATTTCCAAATGACATATTTTATCAAAACCGTTTTCTTACATGCCTTTTGATGGCTGCCAGTTCCCAATCAATTCATGTGTCTATATAAAATTACAATATAAGCACCTAAACATATTTCTGCTGTAAAGCCATGTTGCCTGTAGTCAATAAATATAAAACAAAAATGTATACTAGGCCACCATTTTTAACAATCATCCTATCAAAGGGAACTGTGCTAAAGATAAAATCCATAACATTAATAGTTCGTTTTAGATTTCTCTTGTGCAGCACGTTATCATTCGCCTGTATGTCCATAATGACAGAATTACCATTTATACAAATAAGGTAGCTGGGGTGTTATGCGGTGGGAAGTGAGCAATGGTAGCTTACTACTCGTTTTTAAGACTTCTAATACCCTTTTATGTAATATGTGCTGCTCCTAAAGCGCTTTGATGGCGGGAAGGTAGCCGAGGTAGCGATCCCAGCCGAAAGAGCGAAGCCGGGAGCCTGATCGGGGGGTCTGCAGATCTCGGCCATTCATAGAGATGAGGGCGGGGTCTGGCCTCTCTGTCGCTTTGTGCGGCTGCTGATGCTGCGCGGCGGTGGGGAGTGAAGAGGAGAAAAGCCAAGCTATGGAAACACATCCCGGAGGCCTTCGTACATCGCGGAGATTCATCGCACGGTAAGAAGCGCGCCGGATTTCCTTCTTTTTGTCGAGGGATACCTTGCATATTTTATACGACTTGTCGTGTATAATGCGTCTCCTAAATCAGTCGGGATCAGTAGCGCCGTCAGTTATTATTCGTGCATTGACTAAGCGATCTGTATTAGGGGGATGCTGGCCGTATCAGCGACTATGCGTCATGATAAAACAAGCCGGAATATTGGATCGTAATCATGTATTGTTGTTCGAAGGGGTCACGAATATTATTGCGGGAATTATACGGGGTGGCCTGTACTTTAGGATGCTGGAGGATGATCGAGGATGACAAGTGCATTGGATGCACGATTCGGGATGATGCGCTGGCGAGGCCATTGATGACAGTTAATCATGACCTCTGAACGACATCGTGGGGTCCATTAGCAGAAAAAATGATACATCTAACATACGCTGTGTTAAAGTGCACGGCCGACATTGCCGATTCCTGTGATTTCGGCCTAACGTGGACCGGCGCCGGTCTTCCCACGCTCGCGATGCGATCTGCGGATTGCCGTTAAGTCGGTCTGCTTATGACCTCCTCAATGTTATAGCTCTCTATATATTTGCGTTATGCCGATGCTGGAGTACGTGTGTCTGTACGGTGCTATTTGATGACGCCCTGCAGATGAATAAAAATACAAAATAACCTCCGATAATAATAATAGGTCTGTTTTTATAGAATGCAATAGCCACTAAATGCTAGGGTTTAATTTACTCCGTCTCATATGATGATATATATATATATATACACGTTTTAATATTATAATATCCTACCTCCAAGCTACAATATAAAAGACAGTTTTAATTATTAACAGAATAATGTTCATGCTTATCACTATTATAGGAAATATATATAGCACGAACGTGAATGCTGGAAACTAAAGGTTTCAAAGCTATATTTTATGCTTTTGATTTTATAGGTATATCATAATATTTATATCAGTTTATCAACCTTTTTGGAATAAAACGTACCTACGCTGAACAGTGACAGGTGTCAAAGGTTATAGGTAGTAGAAGCGAGCTCATTGGTATCACGTGATACGTACGATAGTATATATAGATATATATCATATAGTATATGTACAGCCTCTATGCTCTGTATTTGCAGATAGTTGTCGAGTTTCGGATTGCGGAATTTACGGAAGATGGCAGCAGAGAATATAGTGGCAGACGGATTAAGGTCATGTGCTTTGGGCCCATTCAGAAAGGTATTGGGTGAGTCAAATCGGTAGATTACGGTAAAATGTGTAGAGTATTATTCTCGGCTAAGCGTATAACTGTGATGGGATGCTTTAGTGTTTCTATGATGCGAGTTTAAGAAGTGGAGGCTGTGAGCCATGTAACTTTGACATTGCCGCTCAGACCTCGGCGAACCACCCCCCCCACACACACACACACACACACACACACATACACACACACACACACACACACACCTCCTTTGGGGGACGGAGATGGTTCTAACAGCCTGCATCCCAGCGTTTGACGCACGGCATTTTTCATTCATCCTGCTTCATTTCGCATAATTGTAACTATGGAGACGTGGACAGAAGAACCGCCCACCTCTGTCGGCCGGTTTTACAGACATGCTTTATTTTACGGCTACTTAAGACTGACAATCATAAGAAAAATGGAGGTATGACAGCTCTGCATAATACTTATATTTATAAGGATGTCACTATGGGTGAATCTTATGATACATTTTTCAAATAAGCATTTTTTTTTTAGTCGACAGTATTTGTGTAAAATATAAAGCATATTACTGTGTAAAATGTTACATGAGGAAATATTGAGTGGACATATATTAAGCAATATATATGAAATACCTTAAAATGATACTATGTATGTATATATTTCTAAACACATATTGCATGTCTTGACCATACTATATAAAACATGCATGTTAAAGTGATTAGGACGAACTACATGTAGAAATGTTGACTATGGGGCAGTTCATTTATTAGCTCACTGCAGTTAATTTATTACTTCCCTGGAATATATTAGTTCTGAGTGCATTTCTCACGATTTGCACTCATATGTGACATTTGTGTCTCTAACTTAGAATTTAACCCTCAAATAATTACTTTTTTTTGCTAGAATTTATAGTTTGTGACACAAATTGAAAAAATTATCCATGCCGAGCCCAGCATCTCCTGGTTGGTCCAGCCTCCATATATATGAAACGTTCATCTTCTGCTCTTCCATGGAGATATTCAGTAAGCTTGGTGCTTGACTGGTGGCGTCTCTCCATCTTCTGTGCTCTTTGACCTTCTTAGCACCTCAGCTGAGATTCAGTTACAGTCGTCTGAATCAGTCTGTAGTGGATGTAACAAACATTTTACCAAATTCCTGCATAGTTCCCAAAGGCGGTCGGTTTTAACATAAAACAGAAACTGTTCTCTTTTTATTGCCCATTTGTAGATGTATACCCCATTGTGCCCGCTTTTAGAATGCACAACACATACGACATTAAATATTTTCACTGGCCATTTTTAAAAGTGTTTCAGAATCAGAAAAAAAAAAACTTTATTGATCTCAGGAGGGAAATCACTTATGCTGAACAGACAGACAGAGACAGCATTGGACTTGATGAAGACTACAAAAAATAAATAAGATTAATAGGTATCCAACTGCAATTTAAATTCTTTAGGAGAAAAGATATATGATCTGTTTTCTTGCCCCCATTTGGGACATACACACCTATACAGGTGACAGGAAAGCCTGTGTTCAGGGTCCCCCATCCTGCAAGAAACACCCCTGGGGTTTGGCGTTGGGGGGCTCCACTATTGAGATATTTGTTTTTGTAATATAGCTCTTCCCAGGCAGTGAGAGGAACAAATCCCCATCCATGCAGTCTTTGATATGAAAGCAAGTACTATTTTGATTTCCTATTGGCATATATAAGATGTCAGGGCTATCTGGGGGGGGGGCGGTAACACCCCACAGGTAACGGGACTACAGGCAAACGTGACCATGTGTTGTCAGCACAGTAGGTCGTTACTATAGTAATATAATTAGGGAGTTGCGGCGAAAACCCGCACATGCAGCGGCCCTTTCTGGGATAGATTGGTCTCCCCTGGCGTGGATTTATACTGTGTTCTCTTGGACTGTCTGACATTAGGGACTGGGTGCTAAGCAGTGTTGGGCATTTCAGGTCCAGAAGCTACAAATCCAGACCATGATTTTGTTTCTACCCAGCAGCTGAACACTC
>JABFDZ020000052.1:3578407-3596307 GCA_019775955.2 Pollimyrus isidori
CCCCCCCCCCCCCCCCCCCCCCCCCAGTGCTCTGAGGGAATGCCGCACTGTTCCCTGCTGGCTGGGGACATACAGTCTAAACCTCCTGAGATCTGTATCGGCTGAAGGCCCCACCAAGACGGTGCAGGGAGCTGCTAACTAAAGTTCCATCTCACACACACTGATATACACACACACTCACGGCCGTAATGCACAGATGTACACAGGCCTCCCCGGGAGGGCAGGCCTAAATATCCCAGGTCCATTGTTGATACATTCCCCGGTGGTGGAAATTTCGAAGTCACGGTCCATCTGCACCCAACGCCCACCAATCCATCCACCGCGAAGGGTAAAAAAGAACAATGCATTGTGGAATCGTCCCATCTGTGGGTCAAGTTGGGGGTTTGGTCCTCAATGACCTTTGGTGCCTACATGAGCGGCTGCCCCTGGCTGAATTAGCCCACATCACGCTGGTTGGATCTACAGCTTCACCCATAAAAGTGTTTCTTCGACTTTGATGATGTCACTCTTCTGGTTACACAACAGTGCTGCTCGGACCAGAAGAGCAGTTACCTCATTAAGCAGTAAGGGGCTTGGAGGGGGGTTAGGGGGTGGCGTTGGTGCTGTGGGGGAAGGGATCTCCTCAGACAATAGACACACATGGAAGTTCTGTGATGAGCCAAACCCCGACAGCTGTTGCCGCCAAGCTAATGCCCCGCGTTTCCTCTTTGTTCCATTGAAGTGTCCTTCTGCAAAGGTTTAATACCCGAAGAAGCCATGAGAGAGAGAAAAAAAAACACAGAATTCCAAATCCGTAAAATTTTACGATGGTTCTCATCCATTTCATGCCGGTGTAAACATGATGACGGCCAACCAAGACCGCTGGGTGGTCTACATTTATCTGCATTATTTTTGCAGGAAGTCACTCGGGCAGGAAAAAGCTGACTGCAGGTAATTTGTAGGCTGGTTTTTAGTTAGCTGTTTTATGTGAAGCCATATAGCCAAGTGTTTCCTTTGAAAACTGTACAATTGATATTCAGGCTGTTAATATACTGTAAAGTAGTTCTTAAGTTAGAGTTTTAAATAAATACACTTTTATATTTCCTTACGTTTATTCTTCCATTTATAATGACAGTAGTATTAATAATAATAAAATAATAATGATAATAATAAATTATCCAATGAATTCTGACTTATGAATCAGATACTGTATTCATGATGATTGAGAAATATATGTTACATTCGCACCCTTGGAGTGCACTTTCTTTTAAGAGTTGGGGGGGGGCGGGGGAAGGAGGGAATCAAGTCAAGAATCTGGGAAAAACTGGCTATGGGTTAGACTGCTGTCAGTCGATGGGCCTCGCGCATACCGTGAACTCCACTATCCCCTTTGAGATGATTTTGATTCACTGTGTTAGCGGTGTCTGAATCTGTATTCATATACATCCGGAGACGCGTTAAATCCTTCTATAAAGGAACGTTCCAACAGTTGCATGTTACTGTAATAATAGGATAAAGAACATTTTAATGGATATTCAACGCGTATTCTGTAATATCCTGCATTTTCCTATGTACTATGTCTATGCATTCGAGAACAACTGGGATGATGTCACCACGAATGCAGAAAGTTTGGACTAAAAGGTGATAACGGTAAATTATTCATGTTGCGGAGATCATCCCCCCCCCCCTCAAAATTATAATAGAATATAGTTTATTTACACGCCTTTGTCTTGCAAGGCTGCAGGAGCCCCGTTGCTATATCGCCCTCTTGTGGGGCGGTCGGCGCATTGCGGGAATTCCGGAGCGGTGTGCGGCGAGGGAGGAGCCCCGCAGATCAGTGCTCATGCTGAGGATAGACGCTTTTTCACGCTAGCGGCGAAAGGGGTTTTAGCGCTGCATAGAGAGAGAGGAGGCGCCCATTCTCTATTTCTCATCTACGCACCAGCAGCAGAGACACCATCCGGGAAAAATATATACATACAAAGCACGGATTTTTGCATCCTCGTAGTATTTAGCCGTGAACAAATATGTCTTACCAAGGAAAAAAGAATATCCCAAAGATCACTGTAAGTCAGAATGAATTTAACGTTTAATACGATTGTGGAACATGCAGAAAGCCAGGTGTCATTTAACGTGTCTGCTTTGTGTGTGGCGTGTAGAGTCTTTTTAATTGTGTATTCGCGCTGTTTCCTGCAAAAGGTTAATATAACCGTCTGCTATGCAATTGTGAAAGCCAGTTGGAATCGTATAACATTACAGCAAGGGGTGAATCTCATTGTGAGTGAAACGAGGCGTTTTCTTAAAGGTGACTTGCATCTTCTTTGTTGGGCGCTATGATTTCCATGCTCTGCAAGTACAACAGCAGTGATCATATTGGCTATGCTCCGTTTTATACCCCAGACATTGCATTGGGGCTGGGCACAGGCGGCGAGACGTATCAGCTGTTAACTATCAAACTATTAAAAATGTCTTTGTAATATGCATGGAAACGTGATTCTTTAATTGTAACGCGTAGACCTCTTGTAGAAGTAGATACCATTTTATGTACAAATTAAGTATTTTCTTATTTTCATCTAATTACACGAATAGACAGGTTTGTGGTATAGAAATTGCACTCCGTATGTACAAAATATATTGCTAGTAGAATATATATGCACAATTTATACAACAAGAGGTCGTGGTTGTATGTATGCCTACAGATATACATATAAACGGTCACAAACGATAGATAAACGATTTAGCTGGAATTTCATATACAGATACGTTTATTTCGGTCATAAAGTATTAATGCGTCTTCATGTAAGACTAAAACTCCGCCTGTCTGTCGTGCTGCTGCTGGGAAAAAAAACCCCCATCGAAATCCCCACGCCCATCCCAGATTAACAGAAGACCGGCAGTGTGGCGTTTTATTTTCTGCAAGTATGCAATAATAATAAATAACGAAACCGGCTTGGTAGGGGGGAGGGGGGTTAGGGCGGATTGCTGCCCGCAGTGAGACGCTCTTTGCGCCGGTGTCTGACCGGTGCTGGGTGTCGCTCAGGACTCGGGAGAGTCGCCCTTTGTTTCCGCCCTATTCGCAAATGGCTCCGGGTTGCACTGGACGCGCAGAATCGGTCTTGCCGCTCGGATACTTCTGATAAGCGTATAAATGAGAGTATTTACACAGTGTCTCTGGCCGGTATATAATTTAACGGAGGGCGGATGCATGGACACCTGCTTGGACTGTTACGCTGTAGCTGCGGAAATAATAGAGATTGAGGTTTTCCTCAAGCAGCACTGTGGGAAATCTAATCAAATATGGAAATTTATGTAATACTTATTTAATACGGTCTGCGGCCCATTTCATTCTCTCATCTTTGTGATAGCCGATATGCATGCAAAAAAATGCATGTTTTACTTTAAAATTGGTGTTTTAACTCAAGTATGTTATTTCGTAAGATACCTCAGAGCACTTGTATAACATTTTTGTTTTCCAAATGTTAACATAATAGAGAACATTTGCTTTTGAGTGAACATTTTAGGGCAAAATAGATTTGTAAGCAGATATATGTATTTATGAACTGTGCACATGCTTTAAGCATAAATCAATCAAGTTGGATTATGCTTCTTTTTTTTTAAATGAAAAAAAAAATCCCTCCAGGAGGAAAAAAAGTCAGTTTAATTGGGAAGCAGAAATAAAAATATTTCAGAGGGTTTTTAGGCGTGGCATCGTTTTTCCCATCCGCTCACAGCAGCTCGGTGAGGTTTTCATGTCATCAATAATCCCCTCCGGGTCTAACCTGCACGTTAGAGGTGCAGTGACAGCAACTAAATAAATGGTAATTAAAAAACGCTCGCATTTTTCGCCAGTGCGGTGGGGCAGGGTGGGCTGTCGGGACACTGTCAAGAAAACTGGGCTGAGTTATGCTGGCGGTGGGGGGGTAACTGTATGCAGGGCAGGTCCTCCTTTTCCGCGGTAATGCACACAAATTACTGCACCTTTTCCGCAGGGCTGCGCGAACGACATTTAAGTCATTAAGGAAAATCGATTTGTTTCAAACGATTCACCCCAGTGAGAATTTCCCGAACAAATAAAACATAAGGAAATGTAAAAAAATAAAGAAATAAAATTGAAAAATCAATTGACAATGGCATCATAAGTGATAGCAATTTCAGCATAACAATCTCTGGGCAAGTGTGAGAAGTGAGGAACTTATTTTGATTGGTAAGCTATGCAGTTTTGACATTTGCACAGAAAAAAGTCTAATCTGTCTTTGAAGAGAAAGTAAATATTTTTGTTGCTAGGCAACGCGCTTGAAACTAAGTGGCTGGCTCGCATGCAGAGTGATTTTCTCCTTCCATCCGTCTCTCCGCGCCCAACTTACACATCTTGGCATCAGAACCGGTGTCCTCTGTAATGTTCTGTTGGCTGTTGTGCTTTCCTGCTAGCAACAACAAAAGTCTTCATTCATGTCGCCTTCCAGTCTAAAAACGGTGCGTTGTATGACCCGCGCCCTAGTGTATGTCCTCACTTACAAACCAAAGAATTAAAGGCGACCATCCCCCCAACCCCAAAGCATGTTATATTCAGGGCTTGAAATCAACGTGAAATAAACTTAATTAAAGAAGCTTACTGGCATCGTAGAGAACAATGACTGCCTGCCTTCCCCAATTAGGGTTTGATAACGTTTTAATTACCTTGGTTAAAAACAAGCAAATACCACTTAAGACAAAATTAAACTGTGGTTTTAACATTAACATGTGCATTTAAAAAACATTTCTGCAGTGGAATTGTATCCGGAAACGTGACAGGATGAGGAGTCATAAAATTAGAATGTACTATTTTTTTCCCCCAAATCAGTTGCAAAATTTGTACATTGCAGGTTAAAAGTAAGAGTTTTTAATGGTTTCCTGCGTGGTGCACAGTTCCCGCGATAGAGCTGCCCTGCGGACACATCATACATTAAGCCGTTTTCAGCTTAATGGGCTTTGGGAACCATCTGCATGTGAAGTATGGTGTGCTTGGCTGAGGTCAGTACAACTGATCATGGATCATCTGTGGTTTAATGCCAGATGATCACTTAACCACATTTAAAGCTTCTATTAATCCCACCAGAGCGGAGTATTGGTCATGTCTGAATACGCGTCTTTATTGCAAGCTGAGGGTGACCGTGCTTGTCAAACAGCTCCATATCCGCTTATATTCAGCCAGCAGTCGTTTTGTTTTTTTTTGTCTCTGTGCTCCTCTTCCACCAGATAAGAGCACTGGGTCAAAGGTCAGGTTCCGTGCTCGAAACGATTGGTCGGGGCTCCGGCAAGGCCCGCCTTCTTTTCCCCCAGGAACTGTCGCTCGTTGAGGAGCGCCGGCTTGTTTGTTTGCTACGGCAGTGGCAGGCGGAGTGAGCGGCAGGCGCAGCCCCGGGGAATGTCACTGTTCCCACTGGATCAGGCTGCGGTGCCCCTTTGCGGGGATTTATCAGGGTCTCTGGGCATTCAGGAGGTTCTGTGGGCTCCGGTAAAATCAGAGTGGCTGACTTTGCCCACCAGTTTCAAAACTGACGCACTTTTCAGACTCGAGTCACTAAAAGTGATGATGATTTGATTCTGTCTGTCGTACACCCTGCTCCTCTGCCCTTTGACGGCACCGGACGTTTTCCTGAAGCCAAAAAAAATGTAATTTAATCTGTAATTTGGAATTTAACTTGCGATCAATTACAGAGGTTCCGTTTTTTTTTTTTCTTAAAACCTCCTTTTCACTTAACCCCACCCATTAAGAAATTTATAGAAACACATTAGCCTACTAAACTTTATCAAATAAAAATAGGATTTTGGATATTTCCGGACTTTTAAACCGGACCGCACAGCACGTAAAACGATATCTGGAGGAGAGGGTGGAGGGGAGATGGGGGGTAAGAGGAGACCTCCAGCGAGCTTCAGACGCGTAGAACATTGTGCCAAAGGGCCCCATCTGAGCGGGAGGTTTCCGCGCCGCATCGGTGTGGGCTCTCTGCCGGGACAGAACCTGCAGGCGTGCGCGACCCACTCAGGTGCCGTCGGCACGCGGTGAGGAGCGTAGACCCACGTTTTATGCTTTTGTTTTAAGGCCAGACGCTGCCCATTGTCACGCCCTGAACAAGCTTCTTAGCATTAGCATAACAAAAGGGGGCGCGCCCACTTCTGATTGGTCGAACGGCTCCTTCCCCTTCCCCTCAGCGCGAGGGGGGTTTCGGGGGTGGGCAGATGGCTGTGCTCTGCTCCTTAAGGGGGTGCCTGTCAGTGGGGGCCTGAGTTGGTGCGTGTGAAGAACGTGGGTTCATTGTGTGGATATTAAAGGTCGTACGCGTGGAAAGTGTTTGCACATGATCACAGATCCTCAGAGGGGACTGGCATCCCATCCAGAATGTACTCTAGCACAGTGCCCTCTGCAGCCTGGGAGGGCTTTATGACATCCTGACCAGGATTAATGGTTAGAAGATGGTCAAGTAATCTGGAGACCTGAACAGGGTGGGACGCCAGGACCACTGGCCCCACCTGAAAGCCGATTGGCCAGTGGAGTATCCCCTCCCCTATGACTCGTCGACTTCAAGCTTACTATTGGCTAATGAAAAAGGTTGGCCAATCGTTGGCATTATGGTCAACTTATGCTTTGTACCTTTAGGGGAAAAAAAAATCCTAGAATTGCCCCTAGACCCATAAACCCTTCGGTTTAGGGCATCTTATTTAGAGGAGTGTATACACAGAAGATTTTTATGCATGTAAAACTCCCGCAAGCGTATATTTACCATTTTTATTGGTGGTGGTGGGGGGGGGGGGGTCGTCCTCTGTGATATCAGCTGGCTGTACCCCTTTATCTGCATAGTTTTCTGTGTGATCCTCCCGGATAGGGCTACCTGTCCGCGGGGCGGGTGGTTAATGGGCAGTGGGAGGTCTGCGGCTGCCAGCAGTCTGTTCCCCAGAGGCCCGGTGTGGCTTCGCCGCGAAAGGCCCAGCTGCATCTCCGCCAGCGACTCCCCCGCCAGACAGTAAATCGCATTAAAATGTGCACCGATGGGGGGGGGGAATCGATACTTCATGGGCGCACAGGAATCGAGTAATGTCAAGCTTTTTATGGAGACCGAGATTTCAAAAGAATACATGAATGTGCGATCTCTCCCCCCACACCCCCGTCCCTCTCTGACCTAAAAATTGTCTTCCCCCCCGCCGCGTGGCTTCTGGCACCTGATGGATTTGTAGTAAGGCCGGGAGGAAGCTCGGCTCGTGCTTAGACAGTCTCCTCCCACTTCCAAATGAAGTCTTGTTTCCGTGCCAACGGGGCCACCCCCCCTCGTCCCCCCACAAGTCCTCTTTGTACTTGTAGACATTTTCCTTAGTGTTCATAGCCTAGTTCTCCACCATACACTCTTGGCAGTTTCAACTCAAGCATGCTACTGGATTCCTTGCTGTTGGCCCCTGTAGGCGAGTCAGGGCCCGCCGCCCCCTCAGGTGCCTGTGGGGGTCACGTAGGACCACGCGGGCGGTCTGGCGGGTGGCCCCACACTCCCTGTAATCTTCACCATTCATGTAGAGAATTTTTTTATGAGAATACTGCACGGCCACCAGGGCGGCGCTATGGAGTAGTGAAGATGTGCCATTTGCCCCTAACACGCCGGTGTCTTCTCCCCTTCCAGAGCGACAGGCTGCTGATCAAGGGCGGCAGGATCGTGAACGATGACCAGTCCTTTTACGCCGACATTTACATGGAGGACGGCCTCATTAAGTAAGTGCCCCGTCATCCGCGCCGGCGTGGTTTTGTGCTCGGCGCCCGCTGCTGGCCCCCGGCCCGCTGCATAACACCGCTTCCAGATGTGAGGCATGGTGATGTTTGAGCTCCGGCCTGTTCTCAAAACATTATTGGGCATTGTTGGCTTTTCCCTTAGTCCCTTTGTCTTCTATTATGTCCTCTGTGGGGGTGGGGGGGGGAAGGGGGGGCAACCACAAAAGCTGGGAAGAGCTCCCAGAGACATTAGTGCCGCATGCCGGCTACCCAGGCTTGACCGCTTCTGACCGCTCGTAGTTTCCTCTGTAGTAAAATGACCTTTAGACGCGGCGGTATCACAGTCTACCGCGCGGCGAACGTGAGTTTTCCCAAATGAAACACAGTTATTCACATACTGGGGGGGGGGGGGGAATGTGCGTCTCGAATCCTCATATAAAACAACAGAGGCCGCTTCAACAGTTTAACACCCAGAGCAGTTCATAAAATCCTCAATAGCTCCAATAGTTAGATGATTATCAATATGTATTATTATGTGTTGTTAAAATAAGCATTTCAGTGGAAGGCCGGTAGCTTGGTAGCATTTTAAATGACCTTAAGCTACACTCTGTTAGTTAACCCAGTTTCGCTCCCTGACAAGGCAAATTGGAGACAACCTGATCGTCCCAGGAGGGGTGAAGACTATCGAGGCCAATGGGAAGATGGTCATTCCTGGTGGGATCGACATCCACACACACTTCCAGATGCCCTACAGGGGCACCACCACCGTGGATGACTTCTCCCAGGGGTCCAAGGCCGCTCTGGCGGGAGGGACCACCATGATTGGTGAGGAACTCTCCTTCCTCTGTGAAAATGTGCGCCGGTAATGCGTTCCAGGACCGCCCGCTTTTTGACGGTCTGTGTCCTGGCACCTATTTGCATGGGTACGGCAGCCCTCTGTTTAAAAGGAACAAAAACAAATTACAGAAAATAAAAGTAAATAAATATGCGTCTTACAAACCAATATTTATACAATCTGACGTCCTTTATTAGTTTCGATTTTTTTTTTTTAAATACAGAGCATATTTTCGAACCATGTTTTATATACCTTACGGGACCTGCGGCTGCCTTGTCAGGCCTCAGCTGTCATGCGTCTTTCACCTTCCAGAACCTTCCGATTTACAAATTAAGCGTCGGCTTTAGCTACGTAGCAGATAGTCCTTCGCGCTTTGCATGTTCTCGGTAAAGCATATTCTCTCCATAGTCAAGTGACGGAAGAGCAAAATTTCCAAAACACTCTCATTTTTCGTTGCGTTTCCCTCATCGTACGTTACACTTTCAGGAAAAATTAAACTCACTCAGTCCCCGTGTAATCCAGCCAAGAACTTTCGTTAAATTTCCAAGTCAACAGAAATTCTTGAACACGCATCTCATGGACTGAATGAGTTTTAAAAATTTTGCTCCAAGGCGTCTTTTTTGGGATATTTTTATTTTAAAATACGGGGTTGCGTCGGAAGTCGTCTCCGCGGCCCACAAGGTGTAAAACTTTGGGGCCCTCAGCCTTTACTAAAGAGTGGGTCTGAGGGGAACGAGCCCTTGATGGGGAACCACCCACGGTTAGACAAAGGGCAGAAATAGCAAGTGGGCGATGCCGCTACCTGGGACAAAGCGGCATCTGCCACGTGGGAGCAGCTGCGGCGGGTCGTGTGTGGGCTGCCTTCCGGGGGGGGTCGGCTGAAAGACAAGATCCACCATGGGCTCGCTGGGACGGGGGCAGCCGGAAGGACAGCTGGCCACCGGATTGCATGTTTATTACGGTCTTAACCATTAACGAGCCGCAGTCCGCACGGGCCCGCAAAGGGGATTCCGGTAAATCGGTGCGGAGGGGGGAGCGTGCAGCCTTGGGACAACAGGAGTGCTGTGCGCGTGTAAACAGAGACTACGCTGTGCGACCTCAGCTGCGACGGCTGCATTAAAGGCCGTCATGTGAGGGGGGGGGGCAGTTTATCAGTGCCGAATGCGGCGCAGCTGGAGAATTTTTCTGGGGTGTAGGTCACAGTTGGAGAAGGAGAGAAAAAAAAAAAAAGTGAAATGTGGCGCATTGGCCTCAATTTACATATCCCATCATGCTCTTCTTCGGGACACATATATGTATTAGAGACTGAGGCCTGAGGTCCGAGCAAAGGGTCAATCGATTTATCTGACACCCCAGGACTATTTCCAGCGGGGTATTGGCTTTGCTCAGGGGCCTACGGGACATGTGACTATGCTGAGAATGGGATTTGAACCAGTGACCTTCCAGTCACAGAGGCTTAAACCACGGAGTCCCGCGCGGCCCTTTTCAAGGAATGGAGTGCCGTCCCTCTGCTGCTCCGCAGAGGGTTTTTACGTCTCGGTCTCTGCATTGAAACCACATGGAAGCGGCAGTACAGGACGTCGGGGGGGGATTGGAGGCATGCGCCTGGGCCGCCGTCACCTTCGGCCCTCTTGCCTGGAAGGTCACTCCCTCACATGACCGGTTCCCCGTTGCCCGGCGGATGAACGATCTCCGCTCCAGAGCCCCCCCCCCCCCACCTCCTCTGTGGTTATCGAGTCTCGTTCCAAGACTCAAGCTACTTAACTCCCATCATGCATCACAAAAAGGGCTGTTTTACGAAAAAACTCAAACTGGAAGCGATGTACTATTTATGGTTCTTACCAAATTAGAAACGCAGACGATTTTTCTATTTTTCTATCTTACGGTGCCAGCTTTGGATGGCATTTTGGGTGGGGAACGATCTGTGAGCATTAAGGGGAGGGGAACTGACTGAAGAGCGGCCGCATCGTCGTAGCCGGACGGGAGCCGTCTGAACTCTCTGCGTGCTAAATGAGAACCGAATGTGGTGACTGACTCCAGACTGGAGGCTCAATCACCGTGTAGAAGCAGGGAAACAAAAACAAAAAAACCCATCAGTCACTGTCAGTTGGCCAGTGGGTTTGCCAAAAAAAAAAAAAAAAGTGTTTCTCAATATATGTACCCGATTGTACTTGCGTTCTCTCGTACCCGCTTTACGTCATCTTCCATCCCCGTAGACCAGTTCCAATACTCAAGGACAGAAGTATGGAGGACAGTAAAAGGTCCCCAGATGTCCCCGCCCAAAATATCAAGGATCAATTGGTTGCATCCTCGCCGAACAAGACCAATCCCATGATTCCTTGCGCCCAATTTCGGTTTTGTTAGGCAGGTCTGCAAGACCGCCCTCGCTAAGACCACAAGTACGATCTTTGCATTTTTCTGATTGAGATTCACCCTCTACCTCCCTGAATCGCATGTTAGCCAGAGGAGACCAAAGAGTCTGACCAGGATCATTCGTGCACCCTAATAGCCAATTACCATTTCCGATACAATGTTACAATGACACAAAGCTCAATAATGGCAGAACATTTATAATATGCAGTGAAGCTGCAGAATCAATAAACAGATCTTTTGGTTAACACGTCACTTAATGGGAGGGGCTGCAATTGTACTATTGAAGGAAGTTATCAGTAAAAATATACCCAGAAGGGGGATGTACCAAACTTTAATAGTCCCCTGCGTGACCCTAAGACTGATCTGTCCCCCACAGTGGATCACGTGATCCCCGATCCAGGCAGCAGCCTGATCGAAGCCTTCGAGCAGTGGAAGCAGTGGGCAGATGAGAAGGCCTGCTGTGATTACTCGCTGCACGTGGACATCACCCACTGGAACGATAGCGTCAAGCAGGAGGTGGAGACCTTGCTCAAGGAGAAAGGTAGGCAATGATCTGTCAGATGCTCACAGCGAACCTTACTATATTCCTGGGATGTGGAATGTATATGGTTTAGGGACTACTCCACTGGTCGCCAACACTCTGTTTGTGTGATAACTGAAAAAGTATTTGATTTTACTACTTTGCAAAAACAGTTTTTTAAGAAGGTCTAGGTGGCAGCAAAGGATGAAAAGGGCAGCTGCAGAAGATACTTGATCTTGTGAATAAAACGAGTCTAAAAGTGTTTGGTGGACAGACTTCAAACTTCCCAGGAACGGTGATGATATGGGATGGAATGAATTTTGAGGCACCGCCGTTCTCCGGAATTTTGACAGCACATAGTTTTCAATGAGCGGAATAATATGCCCCCCCCCCTTATGTAGACTAATAAATTAAGTCACAGTAGGAAGTAGAGGGGAATTGTAGACAGTTGACTCTAATTAAAAGCTTTGAAAGTAAAACAAAGTTCAGAGTTTTACAATCTCTCTCTCTCTCACACACACACACACACACACACACACAATGACAGCCTTAACCCCTACCCAGCTCTAACCCTTAATCAAAAGTAACCAAACCGAATACAACACTTTTGGCATTTTTAGATTTTAGTTTTGATTGCATTCACTGGTCTTCAAAAAAACTGAGGTTCCTCTAATGGGGACCAAAAAAAAGCACCCCCAGCTGGTCAAAATAACAGCTTTTTTATCACATTGTGAGGACATTTGGTATATATATGTATATATATATATCTGTGTGTATATATATGCATGCACACACTCCAGAAATACAAGCACACAGGGCACCATTTAGGCACTAAAACACTCTCATACCACTCCTAAAATCTCTGGCCTGCTAGACACTCACAAGCTCACAACCCCCCATTTAAGCTGACCCTTAACAGGTGTAACCACTAATTAGCCAATTACCTAATGGACAATGGGCAGCTTCCACAAAATACATTGACTTGGGTTGGGTTGCAGTTCATCACAATAAAAAATCTGAAATACTTTTGGCCACTTATAAAGCGGAACTAAACAAAAACACGGCCGATTTCCAGGCTAATGCCTCACAGAGGACTGCCGATGTTCAGGCCCATATTTAAGAGTCACTCAACATCGTAAAGTTGTTTTGTTTCCTATAAGTGGAACCATAATTTATCAACTTCTAAAGCAGTAATAAAATTCACTGTGTTGGGGAAAACGGTCTGAAGGAGGTTTTAAAGTCCTATTTTATTTTCTGTCCCCTTTGCACCTCAAAGGAGAGTCGAGACTTTATGTAGTACAGGTGTTGGCGTGCGGGAATGCCAGAGGCACCAGGGTTTCTATGGCAACAATTCAGGGTCTCCGGCATAGCTCAGTATGACACTTGCTGGTGGGACGGTCAGAGCGCAGGCAGGCACAGTGCATTGTGGGAATTCAGCAGAGGGGCAAAAAGAACTGGGTCGGGAGGGGGGGGGGTGAGGGCAGATGTGTGAGTTATTCCCCTCACTTCACGGGGCTTCATTAGTCGATGAGTCTGCCACAAACCCTCTTAAAAACTGGGGGACGTCCCAAACCAACCCACCATGGGCATGAGGAGAGGCACTGGGGTGATGCTCAGGGCGTCGCTGACATAGATAGCATCTTTTAAACTTTACACCTGCGCTCCAAAGAGCAAATGGCCCTTCTGGATTCACCCCCAGAAGGTCTGATCCATCGTTGGGTCATTAATAATGACAGGGATTGTTCCTCTTCTTCTCAGACCAGCAGTGCTGCCTGCAGGCTTTCAGATTCTAGGGTGAGGTAAAATGTGGGGCGTCCCACAAACGTCTGGCACCATTTCGGATCCTTACCTTCAACCCCCCGTGAGTTCCTCGTTCCTCCCATCTGGAGTTCCCGGATTCGGCCCAAACGCAATGACCCCGTTCGAGGGTGGGTGTGGCCTGGCGGCCCTCGGGTACTGTGATCAGACCCGTTTACATTGCGAGGGAGTCTCTAATGAGAAGAAAAAGCTTCCAGAAACTACTGGGTCGTCCCGGATTCATTGAGTGGTCCCACAGATTGTCTGCGTCGGAATGGAAAATGTTCATCTGTGGGAACACCCCCTCCCCTGCGGTCCGATAATGCTCCACAATCATAACGCCCCTACCCCCTGGGTCGTCTTCTCAGTGTGTTTTTAATTCCACCGCCTGTCTCCCCAGGAGTGAACTCCTTCCAGGTCTATATGGCATACAAGGACCTCTACCAGATGAGCAACAGTGAGGTACGTCTCCTCCTAAGGCGTCCCAGGGTATCACCTTGTCTCCCCCGCCCCTTTCAGGCCAGATGTTTCGCGTTGGACTGGGAGAATCTCATTTCAGATGGGCGCGCTAAGAAACGACGCTCTAAAAATGTAAAAAAAAGATATAAAGATGGAGAAATCCTCTCGTTTCATTGTGAAACCAATCGTGTCGTTAATGGCAGGGAGGTAATATAAGAGCATGAGGGCACCGGCCGGCTGCAAGCCGCTTGAGACCGAATTAGGTCACCTCACGCCGCGGGGCAGGGCAGGGCTCTGGCGTTAGCTTGGCGCTAACATTTCTGTGGGCATCTCCTCGCCTTCCCAGCTGTACGAGGTCTTCAGCTTCCTGGGGGAGATGGGCGGGGTGGTGCAGGTCCACGCGGAGAACGGCGAGATCATCGCGGAGGTACGACAGAAACGGCCTCCCTCTCACTGGCCCCCCTGTTAGTCAGAAATGGTTTTGACTGATTGAGCAATTTGCACCCCCCCGGAACAGGAACAAGCCCGCATGCTACAGATGGGCATCACCGGGCCGGAGGGTCACGTGCTGAGCAGGCCGGAAGAGGTGAGGAGAGCTGAGGCCTTCGACCTCCCGGGAAGGGGAAGGTGGGGTGGGCGTGGGCGATTTGGCTGTGCTGCTTTTGCCACCAACATTTGGTAAGGGCCAGAAGGGGGGGGGGTATATCCAGGGCCGTTTGAAGGAATTTGGGGGCCCCAAGCAAAATGTGCGCTCACACAGTTTGTCGCTGCATTTTATTCTTAACCAATTGCTTGGTTTGCCTGCCTTGTCGCGACGGGCCTGGGTGTATCTGAATGGATAATGTTATCGGCGTTGCGCCTGTTGTAACGCAAATGCAGTCCAAAAAGAGAAGGATAGGAATGTACTCAGGAGCGGCATAGGTGGGGCTCGACCCCGCACCAACCCGATCATCTCTGATTTCACCGCCACCGTCGTCCCTGCAGCTGGAGGCTGAAGCCGTGTTCCGGGCGATCACCATCGCCAGCCAGACCAACTGCCCCCTGTACGTCACCAAGGTGATGAGCAAGAGCGCCGCCGACATCATATCCCAGGCCCGGAAGAAAGGTGAGCACGGCCCCGCTCAACCGGCCGCCCCCCACACACCGTGCAGGCCCTATGGCCGTCCACTGCTGGGCAGCGCAGCTGTGCTCTCAGACACGCTTTACGGTGGCTACTTCCCCTTTAAGGGCTGGATGCGGCAGCCGCCCGCACACGGACGTTTCCCTGCTTCTGTCGCATTGCGCTCTCCTTCTCCAGACCTGCAGCTCGATTTATTGCGTTTCATGCCGGCCTTGCAGACATCAGCGGGAAATAGAGGGGAACTCGTCAGGCAGATTTCCCACCCTTAGCTAGATAGGCTGCCTGGTTACGTGCGAGACGTTCATTGTTCTCATTGAAAACCGCCCGGCGACTTCGGAGCGCTGCGGGACACCCTGCGTGCTTTCGGTCAGCCAATCGCTGCTCTCTCCCAGGTAATGTCGTTTTCGGCGAGCCAATCAGTGCCAGCCTTGGGACAGACGGGACGCATTACTGGAGCAAGAACTGGGCGAAGGCCGCTTCCTTCGTGACGTCGCCTCCCCTCAGCCCAGACCCCACTACCCCCGACTACCTGAACACCTTGCTAGCCAGGTAAAGAGCGCCCCCTGCTGACAGCAGAGGTTAATCTCTCAGGGTTCAGGCTAAGCCAAAAAGACGTTTGTAATGACATTGCTTTGTAAGGTGGCATTTTCACCCATTGGGATTGAATGATTTATTCCAAGGTCTTTACAGAACTGAACAACAGCAGAGCTAAACTGGGCACTGAAACAGGCAACTTTCAGCTTCTAAATCACCACACTACCATTGTCACCTGTATCTTCTCATTAAAGTATAATGTTCCATCTGTTTTAGCCGCCGTCTTTTGACTGGAATAAGCCCCGTCGCTGCTGACCTTCCCCGCTGTGTTTTTCCAAATGGAAAATCAAAATGGAGGTCAGGGAACCTGGTTCACAGGGCCTGTAATTCTCGCGCTTTTCTGAGCCTCGGGGTCCCCAGTCCTCGGCTCTCCGGCCAGGGCTGACGGGCGTCAGTGGACGGATTCCTATTTTTCCTGTTTCCCTCTCGGTGCCCCATGAACGATGGGGTAACCCTGGACAGGAGGGTGGGCTTTACCGCGGTCCGTGATAGGCGGAGAAAACCAGGCGATTGTGGGTTGGTTGGCAGGGGGACACATTTGGCAAAATGGTTAAATAATGTGGGGCACTAGTGATGTAGGAAGGCTGTTGTGGTCATACCCATTAGTCAGGTTAAGTGCTGGGGGTGTATTTAAATTGGAGGGTTCTGTTAAGCACTTCCCACTTCAGGGTGGGTGGGCTGGCAGTGAGTGTGGGGGGGTATGTTAATGTCACTGGCTGCAATTACATCTTTGTCAGTCACTGATTCCCCCTCCCCCAGTGGCGACCTGACTGTGACAGGAAGTGGGCACTGCACCTTCAGCGTGGCTCAGAAGGCGATTGGCAAGGACGACTTCACCCAGATCCCCGAGGGAGTTAACGGGGTGGAGGAGCGGATGGCGCTGATCTGGGACAAGGCGGTGGTGAGCGGAACATGTCGGCGCCCCCATTCTATCATCCCCCCCTGCGCTCCGTAACTTGACGTTTACCATCGAAATCTGCCTGCCTCCTGGCGCTCGTGCTCCTCCTTTGCCCGGTCCGTTAGCCTTCCCTTCCTGCGTCTCGCCCTCTTCGGTCGGAACCCATGCTTGACGTAAACAGGAAATGCCCCCCGTCATACATAACGTTTATCCCTCTGGCGGGAACTGGCCAGTAATTGTGAGCACGCAAATAAATAAATCAATGCGACGTAATTAAGCTAGTCAGCTCCCCAAACCCCAATAACCATCAGTGAGGAATTCAGCGGCCCATGTCTGGTTCGCCCCAGGTCACGGGCAAGATGGACGAGAACACGTTCGTCGCCGTGACCAGCACCAATGCCGCCAAGATCCTGAACCTGTATCCCCGGAAGGGCCGGATAGCCGTGGGCTCGGACAGCGACCTGGTGATCTGGGATGCCGAAGCCGTGCGGACCATCACAGCCAAGACGCACAACTCGGTATGTCAGACGGGCTGTACATGGTGGGGGGGTGGTGGTTAGCTTGCTCAGTATGGGCACACAGCCAGGACTGCTGTACGCTTTTCTTGTGGGGGGGTGGCTTGCGCCCAGCCGGCCTCTCCACTCCCCAGAAAGGAAACAAACTCCCTGCGGGCGATCGCAGCCAATAAGATGCGTCGGCTGGGTCTGCCGGCATTTAGTGGATTACTTTATCCGGATTCCTTAGCACGGTATGTTTTGTGAAAGCGGATCTGCACGTAGGAGGTGGAATGTGAGGGAGCGAATACCACAGACGGTACGGGACATGAAGCAGCCAGACTCGCAGGCTTGTCTACGGACTCCCCGTACAGTTCGACTGACTTGTGCTTCATTCTTTTTATAATGGCCGTAGATACAGTGCATGACCTCCATCGGTCCTGTGTAAATCTGTTTTGACAAAATCACATCTCTGAGGACAAAGGGACCCCCTGACAAAATGTTACCTTGCGGGGCCCCCTGCCCAGTTTTATACATAATTTTATGTATTCGGGGGGCCCTGCTAAATGTTAGGCCCCCTGAATCTGCAGGGTATCTGTGCCCCCACTGTGGCCCCGTTAATACCTCCAGGTCCCGCCCGTGCCATCGGCCGGAGCCGCTGAATTTTGAATAGACTCTCGAGCTTCACCTCTGCTGTCTGTCGAGGCTGGGAGCAGGGGAGGAGCAGGGGACCGCGGAGGGGGAAGTGTCCCCACAGGAGGTCAAGGGCAGGATCATGGGGCATGCTTCCTGTATGTAAGGAGAGGAGGAGGAGGAGAGGAAGGTGAAGAGACGCGGATAAGGGGAAGTCAGAATGAGCAGAGGGTGTGTAGACGGTAGAGAGAGCCCTCGATGGCTTTCCCATATGTGGGAAAGATCCAGCGGGATCAAGGTTCTTAAGCGGTGATGTCACCTTCCCGTTTCCTCACAACACACAGCCCTCAGCCGTACGAACCAACCCCAGAATTAACCGTTGCAAATTTGGGGGGGGGGGGGGGGGGGGGGGGGGGGGGGGGGGGGGGGGGGGGGGGGGGGGGGGGGGCGGGCGGGGGGGGGGGGG
>JABFDZ020000052.1:3596407-3614151 GCA_019775955.2 Pollimyrus isidori
TCACAACACACCGCCCTCAGCCGTACGACCCAACCCCAGAATTAACCGTTGCAGATGTCCCCCCCCCACCCCCCCCCAGCAAAGTAGCGGAATACTGCCCCGGGTCCCGCACCGTTCCCCAGGACGGGCACAACGGTGCAGTTTATCTTAAAGGGTTTCTTGTTTTTTCCTTTCTTCTGTCGCCCCGGTTCATGTTTGTTTCGGAGGGACTGGGCCGTGACATCATGGTTGGCAGACAGCGCTCGCTGCATCCTGTCCGGGAAGGCGCACAGTGAACAGAGTGTGCTGAGGGGAGAGTCGGAGAGAGAGAGTGAGAGAAAAGGGGGAGAGAGAGAGAGAGAGAGAGAGCGCGCATGTTTAGCACTGTTCGGTCCAGCTGTGTGACGGCAGCTGCTACCCTTCATACACCAAGCGGCCAGGCGGGGGTGTATCAAGTTAACTTCTCCCACACATGTGGTTAATTAGCAGGAACCTCAGGCCCATCTTCGCAGAACCTCCCTGCTTCAGTCTCCCCCCCAGCGTCGAGTCCTGTGTCTCAATCGCCGCACGGTAGACCCTGAAAAGCTCTTTTGTCTTTGGATCGAGAACCACCCATACTGTTCCGAATGACTGACCCTTAGAAGCACTGCGGAAGGATAATAAACCCAGGGAAAGAGCTTGGTTGGACACCCCGCGCATAAGGTATTCTACTGTAAAGGGTGGTTAGTGTTTGCAATTCAAAAGCTCGTTAATCGAGTGATTGACTGAATTCTCCTAAAGCCAGTTTCCAAAGACAAACGAGGTATTTAATAGTGGATCTCACCTTAGTTACGTCCTGAAGGACTGACGGACGAGTGCAACAGAGCCCTTGGACTTGAAGCTGACGTTTGTTTATCTATGGTGAAAAACAATGGCATTGTTCCTGGGGAAACTGCCATGCAGCCCAGATCCAGCAGAAATGAAAATGTGCCTCTGGGCGCCTTTAAAAATCCCCAAAGCATCCACCTTGTTAACTAACCACACAATTAGTGACATCGAAGAGGTCTCAATCAGCTCGTTTTCACAGAGAACCATGAAACATGATACCTTCATTACTCTTAAATTTCGGTATTATCTGAAAGTCTTAATATCCTGGGAGTTTCGCATTGATAGGTAACGTGAAGAGTAAGGTTGCTCAATGCTGCATACCGATATGCCGACTGAGGTGGTCGTACCGCTAATTTTGGGCAAAAAGAAGACGTCTGAATCCTGTCAGTTGGGGGTCAGCCGCGTTCCGACCCTCTGGCAGTGAGCTGGCGGATTATTGCAGTCAGTATCCAGCGGGTTGCATTTATCAGCATGTCTTAACAGAGCAGTATGACATAGTCGAAATATAGATATAATACAGATGACGTGGCGAACTCTAGAAATGAAAAGTGGGGTTTTCAACGTCACGTTAAGAATCTGAATCATGTAGCTAAATGAAGTCCGGGGGTATTATTATAATGACACTCCCCGGAGTAAGTCCTGGGGTATTAACACTCCCCGTAGTACTGCAGGATCACAAATTATAGGGTTAGGCCACTCTTTTATTTTAACACTGGGTTATTTCGTAAAGGTAAATTAGTACCTTATTCTGTCTGTTATCGAGAAACCAAATGTAAAGTGGCCCAAAGAGTAGTAATTGACCGACAGTCAGATCAGTTGTATTTACACGTTGGAAAGTTTCCGTTACTCCATTGTGAACTGTTTGTTGAATCGCTTCATTGTAAAAAAATGTTAAACAACGGGGTTGGTTACGAATAGCTGCCGTCTTGCTTATTCTGCGTTAAGACAACAAATGGATTTTGATGAATCGCGCAAATGAATTAGTCAGTTTTGATGGCGGCGATGGCGAAATCGCGGTGTCCTCCGGTCTGTCGCGGCTCCCACTCCACGAGAGCTCGGCCATGTAACAGACAGTAACCCCATTTCTCATGTTACTTATGCCACAGGCCGCTGAGTACAATGTGTTTGAGGGCATGGAGTTCCGCGGCGGCCCCCTGGTGGTCATCTGCCAGGGTAAGATCGTCCTGGAGGACGGGAACCTGCACGTCACGTCGGGCACCGGCCGCTTCATTCCCTGCTCTCCCTTCCCTGACTTTGCATACAAGCGGATCAAGGCCAGGAAACAGGTGAGTGTGCCCAGTACGATCGACCAGCCGAACCAGGGCCCGGTGACATCATGTCTGTTAATAAAACAGTCTGTATAAACTGGGAGGTGCTTTAACTGCTGAAAAATGTAGCCATTCACCTAACACTCATGCAAAGTGACTTGTCTGCTCCCTAGGATTTGAACAAATAACCTTTGCATCATTAATACAAGGCTCTACTTTTTGAGCTACAGGTACCCAACGCAGAGTCAGGTCATCCATGGATTAATCGGGGGTTAAAGGCCTTGCTCAAGGGCCCAACAGTAAAAATCACCCTGGGATCTGAACTGGTGACCTTCTGGTTTAAGCCCCTGGATGAGACCTGTTGGAATACTTCTGACCTGTTGCATAACTGTCCATCTGTACATCATCCATATGCACTTATCCGGTACAGCATTATGGAAACCGCAGCCCCCAGAAGCTCTGGGGAAAACCTTGGACAAGAAACAAGCTAACCTAAAGGCATCTTGTAAATTACATCTGTATAGATGGGCGGGGATTGCAAATGACCTCCTATAAACATGTTCCTTCAGCAGCTGTATGTGGTTATTTTTATATCCAGGCTCCCGCACTCCTCTGATAGTCATTAGCAGTAGAGATTAGTGGCCAGTGATGTCATGAAGTAGCGTGAACGGACATCTGGGACTCTGGAGGGCCACATCCTTCATTTACATGAGATCGCCATAGCATTCAACATCTTAAAGTGGCTCTGGAGAGACTTTGCACATGTTTCTGGGCCAGATGTTTTTGGATTTCATCGCCTTCACCTATAAACAATCCAAGAGTTTCCAAAAAAAAAAAAAAAAAGCTGGTGCGCTCTTTACACCTGTGGGCAGCACACAGAATCCGAAATGCCCGCAGGAGAACAGAGAGCCTTTTAAGAGACATGAACATGGGCCAGGAAGAGGAACTAAATGTCACACTCATCTCTTTGCTGTCCTCCATCCTCACTGGACATGGCAGGGATTTTACAATGGCCCTACCCGGTTGTGCTACGCCCTGGATGAACCAATAGCACTCTTAATAAGTACCCTTATTCACTTGCGTTTCCCGGGAAACAGCCGGTCGGCAAACAGACTCACACCCTGGCGTAATTCAAACCAGACCCTGCATCACTGGATGCATTTTTTAATTGGAACGAGTCTATTTGATTTTGTCATAGATTAGCGGCATTTCCCCAAACAGCTGGCTCGAGAACAGTAAACTACGGGAAAGACGTCCTTGTTTTGAATACCTCAGTGCTCTCCAGTGATTCCCCCAAGTGTGTATTAGTTTTATCATGTTTTCTGTTCCTCTATTCCCAGACCGGTAGAGAAAAAACTATTATGGTGGAAAATAAAGTTACCATAGTTATCGTAAGAGCTGGACCGTTTTCACAATTGTCTTACGCAAGAGTAAGAATAGCAATCAAAGTGTGTAAGACAAATAGAAGCTTCCAGAAAATGCAAGAAGTCTCTAACTGCCTCAGCGGGGAGGCCAATTTATCAGGGGGAGGGGAGGATGCGTGTAGGGTGGAATGTACCAACTGCAAACATGTGAGCTGGTTAAGAAAGCGTTAGGTTCTATCTTAACTTTGGCTCTGCCACGGAATGATGCTATGCTTATGCCTCCTCTGGTGCCTGTTTTTCTCAAACTGATATCAATGATGGTGTTGAGAGATCCTCACGACATCGGGCCCCGACTATCATACTGCCGCGATAGCTAAAGATGACCAAGCATGGGATAAATAGTCAACAGTTTCTCGTTGGGGTTGCTCTTGGATTGTTTACATAGCGATGCTTAAAGCCCGTGAGGGGCACATGACGACAAGCAAGGGCCAGCCGTCTAATCAGATCGGCTGCTTCTAAGGTCTCCCCACTTCTCACCACGCCCCCTCACCCTGTCAGCCAATCAGAAAACTCCTTCCAACATTCCAGTAGGGGTGCACATTTTTACATAAGCAGGAACAGCTTTATGCATTTATTTGGTGCCACGCGTGATATACTGTGCAGACACCAAGGGAGTTTTTGTACACAAATAACCGCTCAATCTCTCTCTCTTTCTCTCTCTCTCCATCCATCCCCTACACAAGCTGGCGGTTCTGAGGCCTGTGCCCAGGGGAATGTATGATGGGCCGGTGTCCGAGTTCTCACCCATGTCCCGGGGGGGAACCCCGTCGGCCTCCGCCCGCACCTCCCCCACCAAGCAGACACCGCCTGTACGGAACCTGCACCACTCTGGATTCAGTTTAGCAGGTAACCCTGCACAACGCGGTGAGCTCATCACGCCCCTCCCCCTACTGTTCATTCCACTGCCTCCCATTGGTCAAGAAAGCACTGGGACACGCCTTTGAAATGATGAGGTTGGCCGACAGGCTAAACCATGTTCAGCTTCGCAATCCATTGAAATTCAGATTGCTGCATAGCTAGTGCCTTCATTAAAACTGCCTGCTATGGGAAGGCTTATATCCCACGCTGGAGAAAGCTAGTTCAATTTCCAGCAAGGTTTCTTTGCCTGGTGTTGAAATAGCACCCCCTAAGGGCTGCTTGGGGAACTTACAGTTTGCCGATCATCTATACTGAGTGATCTGGCTCTCATTCACTCATTGACATGTATCCAAAGATACATATAATTCAGAAAGCAGGATCAGACAGTTCCTGGAGCAGTTGTGGGTTAAAGGCCTTGCTCAGGGTCCCAGCTGTGAAATTACTCTGCTGACCATGGGATTTGACCCAGCAACCTTCTGATTGTGGGATATAAACCAACAACTTTCTGATCTAGTGAGGCCCGTTCTGAGCTAAATGGCACGCTAATCCCAATGCTTTCTCACCAGTGTCGATTTGCCTCATGTCTTTTTTACGGTGTGTCGTTTTCTGCACTTGCTGAGCTGTGTTTTATTATTATGCGCTCATTCCCCCCGGTCACCTATCACCTGTTTTTGCTTGCTTTCGGGTTGAAGGTCAAGCGGGGGCCCTGTCCCCGACCCTCCCCAGTTCACTCACTCTTATGCAACTCCTTTTGCACACTGACTAAGCAATCAGACAGCGTGAAGGGCCTCTCTTCTGGCCAAAGCGCTTTAAAACATACGCCATTTACCGGTACTCGTTAAACTGAGACTTATTAAAGCAAGTGTCAGTGATGCAGTGTCCTAAGTGCTTAGAGATAATCATTTCAATATGCTGCTCCTGAAGCGGAGCCTCTGTTTAAAGTTGAAGACGTAATCTAATAAAATGGGTTTTATGATATTAAGATGTCCACGGTCGGATATAAACAGTATGGTTATGGTAACAGTGTACTGGTTTCTGCTCTGTAATATGCAGTAATCAGTTCCGTCAGAAAGTATGTGAGTGATCACACTGCTTCAACATTCTAGGGAGCATTAATTGTAATAGAAGCTGTTCTCTGTAAATCCTTATACTCCAGCCCCCTTAGTGGTGCAACAGTGCTGCATTGCTTTGTCACAGCTTCCAGCCACAGAGTCCAATCTGTATATTAGCCAAAATCTGGGGGCTTTAAGCATTAGTTATGTTTCTGTGACAGTCAGGGCCTTGAGCTGAAGCATTGGCTCAGATTGGTCACCATGCTGCAGGGCTTGATAAGGTGTTAGACCTGATGTTTCCCTTTGCGAAACACGGACTGGCGGCACTAAAATGACATCATTTGGTGCGTGACATCATTCGGTGTGTGACATCATTTGTCTTGAGCCACACCACCCCCGTAGCCTCAGTTGCATACATTTTGTCTGTTTCCTTTTGCCTTTCTCAACCTGTCTAATTTTAAACTTTACTTTTTCAGAGTTCAAGAAAGTTACTTGCTTGTAAAATTCTGCCCAATTCAGTCTGTGCTTAAATCCCCCCCCCCCCTTCCATTTTTATAATCCCACAGGTGCTCCTACCACAGAGGAAACCCCAATCCGGCCAGCGGGCCGGCGTATCGTAGTGCCCCCTGGTGGTCGCTCCAACATCACATCTCTGAGCTAAAGAACTAGAGGCCCTGGCGAAGGAGATATAATTGGTTAAAGTTCAAGTCAAGCTAAACACTGAATCCTCATGCCTTACCGATCACGACCGCTACCTGCTATAGCTTTAAGAGGATAGTATTCCTTCTCCTCAGAAAGCCTTGGATCGCCAACAGAGAAAGTAAAAAAAATAAAGTGAAAAAAAATGTAGAGGAACAGGCTGAAGAATTACACTTATCAGGTCCTGAGACAGACACAGAAACAGCTAGCTTTTCCACACGTCATTTTAAGCGGTAACTGTTAACCCGATGAACAGACAGATGATGTCATGTCTATCTATCTACATAGTCTCCATTTATTGGTCATCATGTAGCATTAAAACCCACTCATTCCCAATGCATATATCTTTAAATTACAGTTCCAAATCCATTTTATGTAAGCTTCATACAATTCTGTTCTAAATATAATTTCATGTTTATCCCACTCATTGTATGCATAAGCCCATAATTCTGTATGTTTAAATACATTTTCATTTCCATTTTAATTAGTGGCTTACTTCAGCTATTTAGAGTACAGTAACAATTATAGAATTGCTTTTTTTTTGTGTGATGTGAGCACAATATTCCTTCATAACGCAATTCCCTATAACGGTGCTTGAAAAATAAAATATCTACATCTGAATACCTTACCACAGAAATTCACTCGCTTTCTCTTTTGCCTGCTCTCTAGGAAAAGGAATACTGCCCATTTCAGAATGTTGCATTTTCCTTTTTTTTATTGTTACTTTTTTTTTCTTTTTAACGTTACTTTCAGGTAGCTTGCGGCATCATACCCACGCAGTAGAGTTACATGCAGTTCCATAAATCGCCTAATAGGTGGCAGTGTGAGTTCCGGTAGATGTCCTGTAGCTTTGTGAATGGTGCAGTCGCTGTATCCTTCGGTTACTGAACCAGGAATATTTGATAGCGTGAAAAATGTAAAAAAAAAATGAAATTGAAAGAAAAAAATGTATCTGGTACGCAGATTTTGTAAACACGCAAGAATTTGTTCGGTAGAAAAGGGCGACATTTTTACCCTTCCTCCTGAGCACTCTGTCCTGGCTGTTCGTTGTAACTGTCATTTGCATTCGCTTGTCAATCTCCAGCTTTTTTGCCTGCCCTAATTACACATTTAGCGGATAATTTGGGGAAAAATATAACATGGGTTTCTGAAGAGAAAGTAAAACATAGTAAGATATAGCGTAATTTGCCTGCAAAGATAATTCTGGCCAAGCGTTTGGTATTAAGAAAAGATGAAGACCCACACTAAGTGGAACAACCTGCTTCGGAATAACAACAGTAACCTGCGGCCATTTTGATTTTTGTTCCTCTGCCAACATGGGCAGTTAGTTTCTGTCACTTCCCATAAAACTCCCATCCCTGATGGAAAGGTTATTGGCTGGGAAATGCAGACGTCGATCCAAAATTATCCGGTGGATTTTTTTCCCAGCAATGGGCATTCAATTTAGTTCGGGCTTCAGGGACCAGGTGTACTGAGGTCAGGCTGTAGTGTGGCAGAGGGAGTCCCAGTGGATGTCCTGGGATCCTGAGAATATGGTCCGACCACCTTGGCTCATGCCTCGATGCTAGTTGATCAGCTCCAGTCTGTAGCATCAGCTCCTCGGGTACTGACCGGGCTCCACTTGGCTCTCTTTCCCCGAGTCGACCTTTGCTGTCAGAACTTTGACACCAATGAGTCCATGGAGACGACCAGACAAGGTTAGGAGAAGCTTTATTTTTGGCAACAGGCAACGTGGGAAAGACCGTCTGATTCAACATGCAGTCTGGATGTTTCTAATCTGTGCACCGGGAGAGAAGTCAGTCAGGATTTTGTGAGCGTTGGCGCTGCAGTCATGGGAGGAGGCTTCTCCAAATCCAAAGGATCTTCTTTTGTTTCTTTCTTGTTTTTTTTCTTTTCTTTACAGCATTAATCAGTTTTGCAGTAGTAAGAGCATAGGAGCTACAATCACTGAATGATGTGAGAAAGAAAACAGTCGGTTTTTAATATTTATGTTACTTTGACTGTTTTGGTTTTTTTTATGTTCTTTTTTTACTGTTGTATCAAGAACCCAGTAAAAGCAGGTCAAAAAAAAAAAAAAACGATGACGTGATTTGTGGTTGTACGAATTTTTTCCGAAATAAACGAGTTGCAATCTAAATCGCTTCTCCGCTTTAATGGGGGGGGTCTGATGAGATCCACACTGCCCCCCATGCACTGCTCTTTTCACTCCACACAGGACATTTGTGTGCCGATTCACGCCTCACATCCTTTGTGCTTCTGTCGGCACCATTTGCGAACGAGAGAGTTTGCCGCTCCCTCCCTCCGACGAGCAGACGAAAGCTGCGGGTTCACATTTTTAACAGCCTAGTAAATCAACATCTGTCAGCACTCCTGAGACATTTCTTTCCCGCAACATGTCACCACAGTGCCAAGAAGGACTTAAAGGTGATATGTGACGTTTAGTTTGGAAATGATCAGTGTGAACAGGTGCCCGAGCTCTCTGGCGATGGTGTGTTTAATCAGCTGAAACAGGGTTTCTACACCAGTATCGCCATGTCTCAGACACACCTTCCTGGTGACTCATAAGAATCTGCCGGGAATCTCTCACGGAGCATTTCGCAATGTGCATATCTGATCGTACTCGTGTTCTCACGTACCTGCTTTACGTCATCTTCCATCGCCGAAGTCCGGTTCCAGGACCGAAGGACAGAATTACCAGCGAACAGTAAAAAATACCCGTACGTTGTTCTTGCCCTCCCCGAATATCAAGGACACACTGGTCGCATCCTTCCGGAACGAGACCAATCCCATGATTCATTGCCGCCCAACTTTGCTGTAAGAGTGATCCTGCCAAGACCCCAAGTGCGGTCTCCACATTCTTGCCATTAAATCACATCCTCAGTCTTCTCAGCCCTGTCTCCCCACTCTGCGACGCCATTATCAGCAGATGTCATCAGCATTTGCGGCAGACCAGCTGGCTGCACCAGTCTGCCGACCCCGTTTAACTGGGAGTCGCATTACGATAATCGATGCAGGGGTTCTGCTCGGGTATCGATGTTCAGCTTGTCTATACTGTCTAGACCGAAGCACAGATGAGTTTCAGTCCAGATGATTTTATTCAAATGGACATACATTTTTTGAGAGGGAATTGACAGCCAGTCCCTGGGTTAAGGGTCTTGCTCAGGGGCCCAATAGTTACGTCAGACTGGGGACCCTGGGATTTGAACTGTGACCTTCTGATCATTGGTACACCATCTTATACCCACACTTGCCCTGCCAAACTGGGATTAAATCGACGGGTCCCGCTCCATGCCCATTGTTCCCACGACGAAGCTCATGGAAGGCTTGGGACTCGTGCCACTCGGGTCATCCGTTCAATAGTTCACCGGTGTGTTTTAAAAGCACCGGCCTCCAGGCGACCCCCTGTCCTTAGCTGCTCCTAGCGTCACCCCCGTATGTTGACACGTCCATGTGTTACCCAGGAAAAAAAAAAACAGGTGAGATATTTAAATCCTATGGCCTAGATCTCTACGAACGACCTTCTTTCCTATTCTCTAGCAGGAAAGGAGCAACTTCCTGGGAGAAAGTGAGAAAAGCGGTCTCACAATTTAAAAACTTAATCTATTTCTATACCCCACCTGTCACAGGGGGGTCCGGAGCCCAGCCGGTCACAGGGCACACTCACACCTATGGGCAATTCAGTCACTCCAATTAACCTCAGCATGTTTTTGGACTGTGGGGGGGAGGAAACCGGAGTACCCAGAGGAAACCCCATAATGACACGGGGAGAACATGCAAACTCCACACGCATGGAGCCATGGTAGAGACTCGAACCTTCTGGGGCGACAGCGCTAACCACTGAGCCACCATGCTGCCCCTTAAAGAACTATTATTACTCAAAAAACTATTATTTACTAAAACAGAAAGGGGAATAACGTGTTGTGTTCCCTAGTGTTCTGAAACCAAAGTTATCCTGGCCTGTCTCATTCCCATCACCACCTACTTCTACCACATTGTAAAATAAAACCGCTTTTCCAGAATTGGAGTGTGCAACATTCCTTTTAAAAACAAGGCAAACAAACCAGATTTAAACCAGCTTCCTGTTTCCAGTTAACGGTCAATTGGTTCTGGTACAAAAGAGGACTATATTTAGGCTGTTTATCCACCACAACATCACCCCGCAGAATTGTTTTCTGTGTAGGTACCCACCCAAGCAAGGGTGCCCATGATTGGCTGCTATTTTTTGCACGCTACTCCTTTAAGTAACCGAACAAGAACAAATGATTGATGTGCTTTCAAGTTCTCAGCAACAGAGGCCCAGGAAAACTTTGTGATTCATTTGGAGAGCTTATTTAAAGAGGCAGGCACACTTCAGAGCTACTGATACCCTTGTTATAATTATGTTTGGTGAAATATATTTTGAGGCTGAGTCCACATCTCGTGTTCTCGAACCTCTTTTGCCCCGGTAAACATCAGACCCGTGTCCTCACGCATCAGTGAACAGCCTCATCAGCGCCCCCTGACTTAAATGCTGACCAAATCACTTTGAGAGATATTATCTGATCTGCAAAAGAACGGGCTGGGCCAGCGACTGCTTAAGCCGGAGAGGTTCTTGGCGTCAGGATGCTTATGCTTTTCCTGCAGTATTCTTGCATATTTGCTCCACATGATTCAGATGCTAATGTTGGTAAATATCTAGACTTGTTACTAATCCACTAGTCCTACGAACAGAAGTCAGTACCAGATACAGATAGGGAACAGTGAAGTAATAAACCAATATCTTGCCTCAGCTTTTATTAATAAGGGCTGCTGATTGTGCTACTACTTATTTGTGTATTACAGAAATGTATTCTGACGTAAAGCAATGCCTCTTGCGGTCACCAGGTGGCAGTATTTGCTCACATTTAGATAGTAAAAAGGAAAACAAGCAGAATAACCCAGTGAAATCACATAAAGAGCTCTTTTTTATTTCATTGTGGCTGATACTATGGAGTATTCATATCAGTATCTGTGCTGTATGTCCTTTAATAATCACAACTCACTGTATTATCTGGTCCGAAGAATCTGTTCACAGAGTCTCACCTCCACCTTCTAAACTGCTACGTCGCCGCTAAGCGGATCTGTGATCTATAGTTTGAACCTGTACACCATCACTGAGGCAAGCACATCCCACTGTTTTATTTCACAAAACTGGTCACGCTTCACGTAATGTTTTCGGTAATTCATAAGCACATAACAAATAATGCATTGATAAAGTGCTAATATTTATCAAAGGCATAACAACACTATAGCTATGCTTATTTTGCACTATGGGACGCTTTATGAAGCTCCGATCTATAAGGCGCGATAGATACCTTCATAATGCAGTACAAAGCATCCTCAATCCTACATTGACCATTATAATGCATTATGAAGGTATCTATAGTGCATTATAGCTGAGAGCTACATAGAGCATTCATAATGCATTATAAACAAGGCTATAATGTGCTATGCCTTTTCATAAATAGTTACATAGTTATAAATTACTAATTAACTCAATTCAGTTCAATTCAGTTGTGTTTGTATAGCACATTTTCGTACACCATGACATTGTCTGAAAGCATGGCCTTAAGTAAAGTGTTACCCAGAATGCAGCAGCCTCAGTGGCCCAAAAAAAAAGAATTCGTATCACCAACCGTCAACAAATGCATTCAGGCCATAAGCCGCAACGTGGCCTAATAGACACCAGTGTATCGAGGACGCCCCTGGGCACACAGTCGCCTCAGAACGGCTGCGCTATAAAGGCCCCTGTGGCATCCCTGCCTGTCCTGATTGCTTTTGAGGGCTCCACACCGGGACACAGCCAGTCAAACAGCCAATAGAATCTGCACAGCTCAATGCCAGCATGGTGCCCCACACATGAGAGTGTCCTACCAAAAGGCAGGTGCTAATGGTTATAAACAGGTTGTTTTAGCTCTGTGACAGGATAAGTACACCTTAGAATAGCAAACATCAGCACTGCACATAGTAATGTTCCCTTCTGTTCCAACATTTGTTTTCATTCACAGTACATATTATTAATATCTGTAAACATTCATACACTACAGGCTCTGTAACCTGCAGTTTTCTTAGCCGGATTTCATTCATGTACCTTGGCATTCTCAGCTAACGAGCGGTGAGACGCTCAGGCGTACTGCCGTTGATGGCCACGCTGTTCCATTGTGTCGTGGGTTCAGAAGGTCGAGCGCACACCTGTGGGGTGCAAATTTGAGGAGAAACGCAACCAGTGAACGTCAAAGCAACGTCCGGACGTGGTCAAGAGGTCGAACCTGACTCTCTTCCCGGCTCCGGAGGTGAAGAAGAAGCTGCACAGACATATAGCCCTTAACGGCAGAGCGGGAAAAAGAACACCACTTCAGAGCCTGCCGTGGGGGAAGTTGGCCTTGTCTAAATTTCTAAATCCACCCAGTCTTACTTCAATAACTCATCCACTCGGAATTTTGTATGCAGCGGTGTAATCGGCTCCTGAATCCAGACAGCTGTCGTCACGAGACTGGCCTGGAATGGAAGCTGGCGTTCAGCCGCGGAGGTGGGGAACCACGTAAACACGTCCCGCGCCGCTGTCGACCGATTTCCCGCGAGGCGGGTGCTAGCGGTAATTGTTCGCAGAACTGCCCATACTCAGAGCCAGGGAACATCCCCAGTCTGGTGTCCGGTGTCACGCGCGACGTTCCTTTAAGTTCCCGCTGAGGAACCTCCCTTCGGAGGTCGACCCTACGGATGTCCACCTGGCAGCTTGTGATTAACGCTGCAGCAGAACAGCCAGCCAATAGCGGAGCAGCTTCAGCATCCTGCGCCAAATTGCCATTGGTGACCTGGTAGGCCCCAGTACCATCTCTGATGTCTTGCTAGGACCAATCAGACCCTTTATCCCCTAACAATTGTTTTTTGGCTTGAGCCCCCCTGGAGGAGGGACTCTGGTAACCCCAGCAACTGGGGAGGGAAAGGGTCTCTGGGGGAGAGAGAGGCGTCGTGGTGTCTTGCCTCGATGCATGGCCGTGCAGTCGTGGGTTGTTGCTATGGGGCGCATGCAAGCCATTAGCCCGACTTGAAGGTGGCGGGGGCGGCGTTATTGTTCTGTCCGTCTTCTGTGTCTGTCTTGCGCCTCTCATCACTGACGACGTCCCTCGCGTCTGCGTCCACTGTGGCCCTTCTTAACCTGCAGGGAAGGCAGCACCGCTTACGATTCCCGGTTTGCAAAACAAGCTCGGAGGACTCTGCAAGGGATGCAGGTGTCAGCTGACGGCTGATGAGTCACTGAAATCAGCCCGATTTCCCGTCTGCCGTGGGAAGACCGGCGGCCCCCCTGCACGAGACCGTTTCTTCATTTAGAGAACAGGACTTAACGCTCGACCACCTTCTACATTCTAACAGCGCAACGTTTATAGCGGCGAGTCATGAAACTGCAATTGAAACAGCTACCTCCTGAAAGAAAGTCTCCTTAATACTAAAGTGTGAATTGAAAGCTCAGGCGTTTAGTGTTGCAGACTGAGAGAAAGGCAACAAACAAACATGAGAAATGCTCTTGAACATCGATCACCATTAAGTCTATCAGAAATAGGAAATTGTATCAATAGTATCTAAAGAACTGGCGACATTTCTTTGTAGCTGCTAATTGTGCACAGACTTACTTCTCTCTGTTGAAGACGATGAAGTCCCTCTGAATGTTCTCCAGCCGCTGTTGAAGCTGGATAGTCTGTGGTATTGAACCAGAGAAGACAGTCAGAGCGTTCGGCCCACCAAGGCCCGTCGAGGTCCGTCACAGGAGCGGCAGTGGCGTGCCGCTGAAGGAGCAGTGGCGAGGCGTGAGTGGCTTTGAAGGACATGCACTATGTGCATTTTGGAAGGGAACGTGAAAAAAGAAGGTGCTCATTTAATCGACGGCTGATCCGACGACCTACAATATCTTTTCAAGAAGAGGAAGCGAACAATGGCGACTAACCGACTTTGACAGAAACAGCCCGGGGAACTCTCAAAACAAACAGGCCAGCGGTTGCCACACGGCGGTTCAGCGGGTCGCCTTGCTGCGGAGCCGCGACCCAAGGACCTTCTGCTTCTCGTGACAACAAACGCGACTCTGGGACCAGCGCCCTAGCGACCGCTGCGCGGTGGCGTTAATTGGACGGCCTAGAATTCCCCGTGCTGGTATCTGTCCAGAAATGAAGCGAGGAGATGAAAGGTCCCCAGGAGCACTAAGACGCCTCAGGATGCTCTCGTTACGTCTTCGGAAGCTTTTGATGCTTCTCCACCTGAATCACTGAGTAGAACATCTATCAAAAACAACAGGAAACCCTACAGTACATGACTGTGCGCAAACAACAGCGCTTTTTACTGCTAATTGCAATATCGGCACTTTAACTTCATCACACTGCTCATCCGCTCTTTGGCGAACACCCATTTTTGCCAAGAGAACCAGCTGGTACTGATGTAGTGGTTACATTCTTTAGAATGTAGATCAAGGACACAGGAGGTCCCTGGTGCCCATGAGGCCTTGCTGTTGTACCTGTGAGCGACGCACGTAACCTGTACAAACAGGTGCAGCTGAAATACACACTGAGTAGCTGCTGTTGTACCCATGAGCGACACACTTAGCCTGTACAAACAGGTGCAGCCGAGACACACACTAAGTAGGCTATTCCCACCAGCAACACCATGAGCCGATCCTGCTTCAAACCGCTGGCAACAACAGGTGACAATGTGACAGCAAACGGTAACAGGAGCTGACAGATAAGATGACCTCTGGGATATTATGATCAACAAACGTGTCAGGTGTGATGGGCGCCTGAAGCTCGTCAGCTGGGCTGCACTCATGTGCGGTTGGGCGCACGGAACTCTGGGAGATTCTGCATCACGTTTTTGTTATTTAGTTATGCCAATACCCAAAGGGAATGTTTTGCGGCAAAAAAATAGCTATTAATCATCTACAAATTTCCTAACACGTGATCAGTCGCACTCTGAACATGCAGATTTGTGCCACAGTTGGTTCACAGTGAGAAGCTGTCACGTTCTACTACAAATGGTACGTTGACTTACTGATTAGAGCTATGGAGATGTTTGACTTGTTATTTACTCAGGGCAGTGGTTCAGAGATGCTCAGCTCTAACAGGATACCGGGGCATCAAAGACCAAAGAAGAGCACGTTGTACTTAATTTTCTCCTAATCAGAATGGAACACATACTGTATACCAAACTGTACAAGATCCAGGTAACTACAGGAGGCGGGACAAAGATATCTGATTGATTGGTCCTGCCTCCTCTAGCTGCTTGGACTCACCTCCTATACAATCTGATTGGTTATCTCTCTGGACCAATCACTTTTCTCCCTTGGATAATTTTTTTGTCTAATTCCCATGAGCAAACAAGATGCCCACACCTTCTTCCTCCCCACCTCACTAGGCCAATTTATGACTCGATTATCTATGAGGTATCCCAGCTAATTTCTCTGTCAATGAAGGCTTTACAAGCGTGGCGTACGGGCTTGGAGGGCGGGTGCACTCTGCAGCTGGCCAAGGAAACAGCACAGCCCAGAATAATGAGCCGGGCCAGGCATTAGGTATTGATCTGGCATGCTCTTAGAAATACTGGACATAGTGCTTACTCTATTCCCCCCTCCCAGAATGGGTCGACCCATTTCCTGTTCCACAAGCATCTCCCAGGCTACCAATCAACCCATAAAAGCATTCGGGTGACAGTAAGGGCGCTTTTTTGCCACACCAGGTACAGTACTATTGTTTTGTTACTTTCGGTATTCTACTGACTTCCGGTAAAGTACTGGTACCAAAAGTTGCAGTACCTAAAGTACCTAACAAGCGAGGGTATTTTTTTTGGTGCTTCGGTATTTGTATGGGACTTTGAAATGCTTTATTTGTCGATTGGTTATGCAAATAGTTTGCCTCCGAAACACAATACAACAGTTGTCTTGAAAAAAGTAGCAGTCAAGCCCGTCTAAAATATATGTTGTTTGTTTTCAGTTTTCGGGTGTACTGCCCCTTTAAAGATTAGCTGATTCGATTGTGTCTGACTTTCAGGACTGCCAATACTGAATGGTGCCACAACTCCATGGTCCTGGCATGCAGAGATCTTCCAGAGATACTAATGCAGCAAAAGCACCGCCCCTATCCTTGTTGCATGCATCTGTGCATCTATTACCGCATGTGGTTAAATGCACAAAATCGTTATATTTCCGTTCCAGCACACCTGACTCTAATTATAGTAATTATGGCCCTGAACATTAGCTGATTCCTTTATAATCAGATTTCCAGAGAGTGAAATAGGGGTCTGTGGGATGCAACGGGGCAGAAAGTGATGTTTGCGAACCATTCGGATGGAAACTGCTTCGTTTGGGTAACGACTTGCGGCTATCAAACATTCGGCCACTAGGGGAGGCTCTTGAGTACAGCGTCACAAAAACACCAGCTGGCTGAAACCGTCACCACCTGAGTGATATAATTGGGTTTTCCCTCATCGTCGCTAACTGAAGGGAAAAAATATTTACATTATGTTTTATTCATAAGTTTCCTGACTCATAAGCATCTGTCCATGTTGCGTTCTGTCAGAATTTCTTTTTCGCTTTGTCCCAGTGAAACTACTCAGATCTTCGACTGATAAACAACTTTGCTCCCCGGCGCTTCTCACTATTTTTCACATCTTCCGGACAGAAAGGAAACTACAAGGATTCGCCAAATTTCTGCCTATCAAGGCAATTCCAAGCACAGGTGATACAAAATCCAGGCCTCCTGCTGGACCGCTGCGTGTCAGCCAAAGTCAGCTCACAGATGAATCTACTCCACTTTTTGGGGCCTCAAGGGTAACAGAAACATTTGACAAATCCTTGCTCTGCCAAACTCTCCCACTCCCTGATCTCTCCAGTGCTGCTCTCCGCAGAATCCATCTCCATCAGTTTCCGCAATCTCACACCAGATTAACTTTTATTTTTCTGCTGGCAGTAAAATGGCTGCTAACTTATGTAAGAGCTAAATAAATCTTCGAGATCACAGTATTGTTTTAGTCTAAAGTCTGCTGATTTATTCTGGAAGAGGCTGCGGGCAGGTACTTTTGTATATTTTTAACGCGTTTTCAGCATTCGCTAATGTGTCTTTAATTCCTTAAGGTATCTCGAGGATTCTGGTTGCCATGGCAGCCTGCCTCCCAGTACCTGGGCCGTGCGCAGAGGCGGGAAAAAGGTGGCCATTGGGTTGCGCTTTTGAGGACAGCCTGACCTGGGGGGAGTTCTCGACCCCATGCTGGTCGCGCAGCCTCCTCGCCAGCCTCTTCTTCTTCTTATGAAGGGGCTTTGACTCCAGGATCATCTCCTCCAGCTCGAAGGTGGGGTCACAGTTCAGCCGCCTCCTCTGCAAGGGGGAGGGGGTCAAAATAACGCAGGTCGGATCAAGGCTCTGCTAACGGCCGACGAACATTAGCCAGTCCTAAGAAAACAGTGACCGGTTATTGGCTGTCCTAAAACAACGTTACCAGCCATTGGCTGTTCTTAAAGGACAGTTTAAGAGAGCAGCTATTGGTGTCTGATGGGGGGGGGGGGGGGGGGGTGAAAGGGGAAGTGCATTGGGAAAGCAACTTGG
>JABFDZ020000052.1:3619283-3631120 GCA_019775955.2 Pollimyrus isidori
TTCTTGGGGGTCCGGCCCCCAAGGAGACTGTCTGGTAAAACTCTGGCCCTCTGACAAATATAGTTGATGACCCCTGACCTAAAGGATCTTGGGGCATTCATAGCTGTTGGAAATTATAATTCTGTAATAACATCAACAGGGCTTTCCAGACCGATGCCTCAGGGCAGGCGTACAAATGCACTCAAGCTCTGTAGGAAGAATAAAGCCGGCAGCCGGGGGGCTACCAGTCCGCGTGAAACAAAGCGGGGCTTTTCTTCTCTCTTTTATTTCATCCTATCCTGCAACCCCCTCTGCAGCATCACTTGGGCTGTTTTCTATCTCCATCACCCAGCCCTGGAAGTGAAGTGAGCTCAGTGAGGCACTCCGCCGCTCTCTTCATTAACATTCCCACGGGCCCCATTTGCATAACGAGAGAGGGCCGTGGGGCTCCGCTCCGAAGGACGTAGCGATGGATCGGTCTTGTTACCGCGACGACACTCGCACAGGTGGTGGAACCCTGCTGTGACACGTCCCATGTCCCATTGGACGCTAAACAACAGGAGCTCGCTCCTCGCTGAAGACTGTAGCCCCGCAGAGGGCTTGAAACAGGTCGATCTGGTCATGAAGACACGGTCCTGAGTGGGTTTCACAAAAACTTACCGTGTTCGTCTAGAAGAATATTGTCTGGTTTGATATCCCTGTGAAGACACACAAGAGGACTTATGTTAGGTGGGCTACATGCATTCATAACACTCAATGATCCATCCATTGATCCATCTTCTAAACGTTCATCCTGGCCAGGATGACGAGAAGCCTCTTGTCATTCCCATTGAAACCAGGATATATTGTGGACTGGTACCTGCATGCATGCACACACTACACAACAGCACAGCTAAGTCAAATTAGCTTAGGCTCATTGGGATGACAAACGCCGCAAATTGCGTCATGCCACAAAGAATCGTGAGTGCAAAATTAATCGCTTACGTTTTTATGCCGTTGCGACTGTTATGAAACATTCAAATGGCATTCATTTTGGTTATAACAGAGCAGCCCTTAAAACGACAATGCGTTTTAACACCAGTGAACCGTGCACTTTAGAACTTTAAGTGAACTTTTATACAAACAGCCCGAAGTCTCCTAGAATTAGGCACCATTCGACGCGTCAATGGACGTTTCTATTGTTAGGAAAACCAGTTACTTAACTGTGGCTGTTTGAACGGACTCAGTTTCCTCCCCGCTTAAAACCCAACACCCTAGGATTTAAGTGCCTGCCCATCCCTGCCTCTCTCAGAATACATCTCCTTAGAGATTATGCCTGGTGTGCTTGTGGACTGGAACATCGGGTTTGTCAGAGTCAATAGTTCGCCATTGCCGGGTAACCGAATCCAGGTGATTCGCCGCATGACCCAGCCTTCAAACTTTCCGTAATGAGGACATTCCTTCCCTCCAGGCCGGAGCAGCGCCCGGCGGCGGCAGCAGGTATTTTGCTATGAACCTGTGAGGGACGCTGCCAGGGGAACGGCGTTGCGGTGGGATGAGTCCGGACCTGCCCGTTTCCATGGCGACAGCCTGGCATAGCGAGTCGTGCCTCTTAGCTGAGGAAACGATGATGAGCATTAAAAACGCAGCGAGCGTAGATTTGGGTAATGACGTTAGGGACGTGTCCCTACCAATGTGGTGGGAGTTGAGTATGTGTTGAGGGGGTGGGAGAGTGGGTTTGGAGTCCGTATCAGTGTTGAAACGAAAGTTACGCCCCTGTCTGTAACCAAAAAAAATGCCCAGTGTTGTGGGATTAGAACCATTAAGCTGGTTCTATTGCTTTTCAGTTTTGGGGCTTACACTTAGGCACAATAAAAACATGATATTTTTCTAATTATCCTGTACTTAGTGAAAATAGGTTTCGATTCATTTCTAGCTTGTGTGTTCACACAACTGAAGGTACCCATTCAAGTCCTACGCAGCTGACGGCCCACGACACTGAGGCGGTAGCCAAAATCGTTCCAGAGAGACGGGCCGCCTCACGCGATGGAGGACGCCCCAGGGCACAAATGCTGCCCCCGCATCTCGCTTAGAGCGTCGAGGAAACATCCACGGCCCGATTCTCTCCAAACGTCCACGCAGGAAACCCTGACACGCGGTCTCTGCGGTCTCGGTCGGAGAGTTCGAGAAAAAGGTCAGTCTTGTTGCACTTAATGAGGTGACATTTCCTTCAAAGGCAGTGGGAGAGAAAAAAAAAACACACTTTGATTTTAAAGGCCGTTGCCCAATTCATCCAGCGTGAGGACATGCTGAAATCTCCCAAGTCGAGGTGATTAGAAAGGCTCTGGTCTTCCAGGTCTGATAGACGATCTTGGGTAATTCGCGACCGCTAAGCATCGCTGCTTCCAGACCATAAGATTATGCCTTAGAACAGATGGAATATACTGATGGGCTATCATACCCTCCACACTTTATGACGATGAGCCACGATTACAGCGGGCAGAAAATCGCAAGAACTTCCATGAATTATAACACTGTAACAGAAAAGAGAAACGCCTGCATTATTATTCTTCCCATTTCCCACCCCTTGTTTTTTTGCCGCATTTCCAGTTTTCGAAAAGAAGCACGCTGCAATGAAGATGTGAGCTACAAACCGAATTGTTCTGTCAATTACTAAATTACAATGAAATACAACATGAAAACAGCTCATGATGAAAGGACAAATGTACAGTTTCATTCTTGGATGTACACTGAACCACTATTCGAAGTGTTTAATTATTATTTTAATAAGACTATAAAGCTATTTCACTTTACATTTTTTGCACAGCACTAGAAGCACAAACCCATAAAACGCATAAAAACGTAAAACCATGAGACCGCATTGTGTCAAAAATGCAGCGCAAAGCAGGCTAGGGTCACACAAGGCTGTGAATCAATGACGTAAAAATGATTCAAGCATTTTATATGGCTTATTTACATACTATTTATCTACAGACTCACCAAGGAACGGCTCCCTTTGCTATTATAATGACTAGAAAGTAGTGAGTCATATTTCGCCTTTTAATTTTGCTGAATAATGCAGCTGTTGTCTGGCATTTGTAAATCTATTACGTGTCGCCCCAGGATCATAAGTTGAGGGTATCATAACCATTAATCAGTGAAAAGACGACCGCTATCGATTAGCGTTTGAAAAATATGCCTGCCACGGGCAAGGCTTCATTCCCCGTTGTTCTGAACTACGGCTGAGACGTCTCCTTCTCTTTCATCCTCTCCCCGCACCCCCCGCCATCACCGACTGTGAATAACCGAATAGACAGCCAGTGAACAAAAAAACAGAGTTACTCTGGGATATGATCAGCGGCCTCTTTATTCTGCTCGCTGGTGCCATCTGGTTGGAAAGTACAAAAGTAAAGTGAAACGGAACTTCTGGTTCCCCGTCAGACTCAGTCTGTCACAGTCGCGATGCGACGACGGCTGTTTCGAGAAAGTAAACCTTGCTGTTACTCAACCCAGACTTGGAAACGGTGTCACTCAGGCTCCTGTTCTATGCTGCTTGCATCGGCGGTGCCACTGAACAGGTGCGTGGGGGCGATCACCATCCAGGGGAGATCATAAGGGTCTACACAGGTCATTTTCTCGTGTTTTCCCCACCTGATCCTTATCGACCCAAAGGAAAGTCTGTTTCATTTCTGGAATGACTCGTAACCCAGGATGGGAATTGTCCTGGTGCCGGTTGGCAAAGCCGCGAGCCAATGTGTCTCATCCCCATTGACAGACCATCGTTTTCCTCTCATTCTTGTTCATCCCAGAGAATGACGTCCCCCGGGTTGCCATGGAAAAATGAAACACCCATAATGACCCGGTGATGCCACTTTCCCACCTTCAGCGTATCGAGTGGTCCTGTCCACCCCTACATGTGTTAACTCGGTTAATAAGTCGGGATTTGTCATGCGGCTAATGCAGGAGTTAGCGACGCGGACTCATAAACCATGAGTCGCCAGTACAAGTTCTAGGACAGTACTCAGCGTACTTACCATGGATAGCTCTGATACAACATCTGACCGAAACAAAGGATTAGATCACTGCTTGTAATAAAATTGTTGGAAGCTGCTTTTGGACAAAAGTGTCAACTAGCCAAGCAAGTGTAACGAATTTTTATCAGCAGGACAGCATGCACTCTGCTTTCTTTCTTTTTTTTTTCCAACGATGAGGAGATATGGTTGTCACGGATACTGACGGCCCACAGACCACGTCTCCCATCCTGCTTTCACGCTGTGTTCCTCGAGGTCCCCGTGTGTATCTGTTTACACCCATGGCTGATCCTCAGTGATAAACACCCTTTGGTTTTTCTCAAAGTGACCTACCCCTTGAGGCGGTCTGCAGTGACATGCGAGAAAGTTCTGCTAGCTTGCTGAATGTGCAGCAATATCACCCGCTCCCTAAAACTAGATTTGCACAAGAACCCCATGGATTATCACACAAATGGGCTGGACGTGTACAAACTCTATGTTTCAGTACAGCACTGTGCTACCAGTCCTTTAAAAGTGATGGGGAAAATTCATGCTGAACGACTTAAAGACTGTTATTTCTTTGAAACTCTACGGGAAAGAACCAGATTTGGTTTGACTGATGAATGCGTGACAGACAGCAACCGTGGTTGAAGTGCTGGACACACAGGAGCTGAAATAGATCCTCGGTGAAGTCCTGTGTTTTGCATCCCTTCCTGTGCTTCTCCCATTTTCTCTCTGCTCCAGGTTTCCATTGCACTGATGGGACTTGCCATGTTTATAGCCTCTAGAGATGCAAGGCGCTTCTGGGAGATTTCCTGCTAGCTGTTTATTGAGCCCCGGGGTTTTTAACAATGCGGAAAAGCGGCTCTCCAGGTGCAAAGCAACTTCTCATGATGTTCTTTGTGCGAGGTAGAAAACAAAAAGAGACCCTCTGTCCAGTCCCCTGCTCACTGTGCCGTAGAATTTGATTTTTGCTTGTAAACACCTTCTGGGGACAGGCAGTGGGTAGTGTGTCTTGTTTGTGTGAGAGAGGAGCTGGGGAGTGGAGGGGTCAGTTCAACCGATCCTCTTGGTTCTTCTCTCGCTTGACTAGTCCGACAACCTATTAGCTGGATCTAATGGCCTCATTACATCACTTATCCCGATGAGCAGGGTAACTGAGACAGCTGGCCGGTCACCCGATCCTCCTGGCACCCGTGGACTAGAGGATTGTGAGCCTCAATAGATCTTTTGTGTGACTCCCCCTGTCTACCAGCTCTGGTCGACTATATGCTGTTGTGCACCTGCCCTACTGAGATAACACCTCATGACCCTCATGGGTCTGGAATTCTTTTGGGTGCCTAAGCTCGTTATGCTTATCTGGTATGGTCCTGGAAGTGTTTGGGTAACGGGGGGACCTTTGATGACACAATGACCTGCACCGACAAAAGCAAGCTGTACAAAACAGTCTTTGTTCGGTCCAGCGAGGTCAATAACAAGCCTTATATCTTGGTGTGAAAGATGGTGTTGCTTGTTAAAGTCTTTTTGTACTGTAGGGCGAGTCTTCAGCTATTCTTCTAAGAGACGCAAGTTTCGCACATCTGACGGCGCGTTGACTGAAGCATTGCGTCGTCTCCTGGGGGGAAACGTTTGGCTTTAAAATGAAGAGCTCATGGGGAACCTGGATCTGAATTCAGCCGCTTGATAGTGTGGGTTATGCTAAAAATAATCTGTCAAGTGTAAAGACAGTGACTGACTGAAATGAAAACAACCCAAACGGGTAGCAAAACGCGGATGAAAGACAGAATCAGACATGTCTCGGGGCTGAAAAGGGGACACGACTTCAGGAGTGCAGATTACAGGTTTTGGTTCTCATGTCAACTGGTATCCCGGCTATGGAGCACAAATAAATAAGAAACACCAATCTGTACACCTGACAAAGCATGAGAGGTTGATGAAATGTCAGCTGTGATGAAACAACCACACCTCCCTCTCCATCAATCTTTCGCCCCGTGATTTGGCAATTCTTAATGACAGTCTGAAAAAGTGCTTTGAGACGGCACTGAATTTACAAGCTGTTCACGTGTGGCGACAGCAATGGCCACGTCAGGCGTAATTGCCGCAAATTTCGTTGATCGTTGACATTTCTTAGCGCCGCTTCATGTCGACGGCAATGCTAATTAGAGGTGTGAAAAGACAGGGATAATTAAAAGCAGATGTAACTACGTGCCCATCCAACATGTCACGTCACCGGTGACTGTGGAAAAACAGACCAAGGGAATTTCATAAAAGAAAAATAATAATAATAAAAAGGATCGAGCTAAAGGATTCTGTGCATTGTGTGTTGGGGAGGGGGGCGTCGTACCGATGGAAAATTACAACAAATTGGCACAGTTTTAGGAATTATATCTGAAAGAAGGTGCATTAGGGGCCTCTAATGGGTATTTAACGCCATTATAATACCTCGCCAGCATATTTGCGTTTGAACTTCGAATTAGAACAGCACAGATTTCAGCCATTGGTTTTTATCACCCGTTGCTGTAATATTGCTGCACCCCTAACTTGTACCAAGCATGCTTCCCCACCCTTAAAAACACTGAGCTTTCAGCTTCTAGAATTCACAGGGAACGGTGCAATGGGTAACATGGTTGCAATGATAAGGCAAAAATTACAGAGCATTATATAACACGTTCCGAGCCCCCTACAGACTCTCTGAATTCATGTCGGGAACTCGGAGACTTCAAATCAAGAGGCACGCCTCCTTTTCAGGCACAGCGGGCCTCGTCTGCCAGAGCGTACGGATTCACAAACACGCTCTGCATTATTTACAGCGCCCGGCTCGTCGCTAAGGTTTATTACACCCCGAGCTTGCACTGCCTTTGATGGAAACTCCTGTCAGCCCAAAGCAATTTGTTTATGATAAGATCACATGCGGCGCTCCATGAATGACACGTGGAGATTTCCCTGCCCATGGAGGTTCATCCCTAAGGCTGAAGCAAGGGTTGGACTGAGTCCGTGACTTGGAGACCCTAGCCTGTTTCAGTCCCCACCTGTGCCTCATACGCTGTTGTAGTATGGATTAGCTTAGCATCGATGCTACATCTATTACGTCATAGACAAGGCGCTGTCCTGGAAATCAGGTACAGTTTCTTTATATTGCTTAGCCTATGCAATAGGTTCTATACCCCGGTATTTAGAAATCCCAAAGGTATTATTTTTAACACTGTAAAAAATACGGGCATTCCTCTGCCTCTGAAAATGATACCTGTATTTTAATTACTCTGCATAAATGATGTAAGAATGCATCACAACACACCCTTGTAATGCGCCTTGGGGTGACTCTGTTGTGAAAGGCGCTATATAAAAATAAATTGAATTGTAGTGAATGTGTTTAGAAGATTTGAGCCGTGAAAATGAATTTAAAACTAAATTCGTGAAAACTGTAGTCTACAAAAATGCTCATGAATAAGCACCCCTGAAAGAAACTTCCAGCAAGAAATGTGTTGATTACACACAGCATAGATACACCTGTTACTGGCTGGTCCACTCACTACACTTTGCCTATGATATAACAGCGACATGAAGAATCTTTCCCAGCAGACACAATCCAGGTGGATATAAAAAGCTTCCAAAGGTACTGAGCATCCTAGGGAGCGTCACTAAATCAACTCCCAAATTCTGGAAAACAAATAAACTACCCACACTGAGCAATGGCTTCTAAGGGACCAAAACCAATCCTCAGGGGACCAGAGATATCTCATGGTAAGGCACTCAGCAGTAGCTAAATAATGACACAAATCTGGCCTATATGAACGGCACATTAATCTGAAAAAATTAAAAGCGAATTAAAATGAAAACATCTATTCATACTCTACTAGGAACTTCACTGCAAATCACATTGGGGAAACTCAACTGGGCTCAGAAAAAAAAACTTAACACGGCACAAGGCTATAAATTTTGTATCACGACATTGCGGCACTCGAAGCACTAAGGCGAGGTGTACTGAGAAAATCCATGTGGGACGGTGAATTCGGGAAATTCACCACAAGTGATATCACCCGTGCTATCTACCCTTTAAGTACACCTTACATGCAGTGCCTTGTAACAGAGTTAGCTACTGGATCGCCATGGTGATTTAACCCCTCCACCCCCTTCCCGCAAAGGCTTCTGGGACTGGGAGGGGGTGTACGTAAAGAACCACTGGTGTCCCTCACCGCAGTGAATGGGATGCACTGAGAGACAAAATGGCTGCCAGGTCCTGGGAGGGGGGTCCAGGTGGGGGGTGGATTAACTTTATTGGAGACCCAATGCTGAGATAACTTTGCAGTGTGTTTGTGTGTGGGGGGGGTTATCAATCGGCCATTTAGTTTGTTTAACCTCTCTATATTTCCCTAGGGTGGGGCCCCAGGCTATAGTCTAGAATAGTCTATGCCAGTGGTCACCAACTGGCGAACTCCGATCTGCCTCACTGCGTTCAGGACCGTCAACTTTAAATTATTAGTTTAATTCCCTCCAAGCCAGCTCGATGGGACGAAAAGCCCGGTGCACGACACCCAATCATTTTTCGCTGGATGTACTGGTCCCTGGTTTCGTGTTGAGGACCCCTGGCCTGTGCAGTAATCCCCCCCTCACAGAACGGGATCAGGATCTGTGCACGTGCTCTGGGGCCGAGGGCAAAGCAAGTAAACAGCGGCATCATCACCTGACTACACCCCTGGCTTCCTCCGAGCCCATTTCACAAACGCCGATTGCTCTATTGCCGCCTTAAATCATAGCCGAAAAACAAAGCATAAATCTAGAGCAAAACGGAAGACAAATCTTGACCGAAAAAAAAAAAAAAATTATCTCCTACTGCAGAAAACACATGATCCATCATAAGGAAGACGGAACGCTGAAGACAAATGAAGGGCTTGGAACTTCTCTGGTCCCTTCCACAGGTGCTTTCCCCGGATGATAAGGTGTAATCTGCTATGGCGCTTCTGATTAATTAGGCCCTTCTGCCAAATTGAGGACTCCCTTTGATGTCGGTCTGAAATAAGGGTTCGGCGCCTTTGTTAACCTGCCCGCGGGCGTTGCCATCCTAATCAGAAGTAGCAGCTAGTGGGACCGGCAGGGGGGCTGTTCAGGCTGGTTCAGACTGCCTGAACACTGGAGACGGGGAGCTGTGTCACTCTCTGTGCACCACCGGTGAGCGAGGGGGCGTCTTACCCCTTTAGCTGTCCGTCTGTCTCACGCCGGTTTTCATTCTTGAGTTCCTTTTTATGATTGGGTGGAAATACTTTCAGCAGAAGCCTTCGAACTTCAAGCCGAATCCATAACATGAGTTTTTGTTATTAATAAAAAACACACCTTATCGGCTCAGTGTAGCTCGGTGGATGCAGAGACCCAGGCTTGGCAGAGTGCTGTCTGACCCAAAAGCCACCAGCCCTGGACATGTTTGGGTTTCTTTCTCATTTAACATACCCGATTTCACTTCTCTGCTAATTACCACTCATTTCCTGAGTATCAGGTGCGGTTGATCTGGGAGAGAGCTAAGCTGTGCAGGACTGGGGCTCTGCTGGACCGCAGCTGGACACCCCCAGTACCCCTGGCATAAATGTACCCCTGCTTGTGCTGCCTGGGATAGGATCCAGGTCCCCAGTAACCATGACCGTGATAAATGATTGCAAGTTGGATGAAATATACTCAGTGTTGGGCATTTCGGGTCTAGAAACTACAAATCCAGACCGAGATTTTGTTTTAACCATCCAGCCTGAGTACTCTGTGACTGTGACTCTTTATGCTGGACTGGGTGGTAGAAACAAAACCTTGGTCTGGATTTATAGCTCATGGAGCACACAAGCATCATCCCTGATAATAACAATGCAGTACTAGGTCGTACCTGTGGATGATGCGTTTGCTCCGCAAGTAGTGCAGGGCCTGGGCGATCTCGCAGATGTACAGCTTCACGGTACTCTCTGAGAAGCGGACGTTCTGCTGCAGGTGGTACCGCAGATCTCCTCCCAGGAGAAGGTCCACCACCATGAACATGTCCTCCTCATCCTGGAAGGAGTACCTGGGGTGAAAGGAAGGACACGTCATGCTTGTGTATTGCGGACCAGAGGGTGCAACTAAGGTTCTAGGGAGACAAGTCGGCTAGCTGAGCAATTAAGATGTGTGACTGAGAAAAAGCAGCCCACTCAGGATTGAGATTGCCTGAAGTGCGTAAAGAAGGAAGCAAGTCAGCGGAATGTCTTCATTCCTCACAGGAGGAAAGTTCAGATGATTGCGGTTTGAGGGTACTACTCTGAAAGGCTAATCGTTAAATGATTACGCAGGGAGACCACTCCAGCTGAAGGAACTGACGGTCACATGACTGCGTCCAAAGTGAAATCCATGCACGAGAACCGTAGAGCCGACAGAGACGTGGCGTCTGGTCACGTAGTTCCTTCCGAAACCCTCAAGCAAGCAGGATGCCCGGATCCGTCGAGAAGCGCTCAGTCACGCCAGCTTGGCAGGCTTGCAGATCCTCGCCTTCCCAGTTCGCTCGTCTATCACTCAATCAGCCAATCAGCGAGTGTGAGAGGCTGGCGTCAGCAGGGAGCCCATCTCAGTCCATCTCCAGTCAGCCTGAAGGCCGCAGCTGGTCGTCCCTGCCTAAGCGTTGGGTATTTATGTAATTAGGCCACGCGGCAGAACCACAGGCTGGACAATGAGGCGTTTGTGCTTGTGGAGAGAGTCAGAGAAACTCGAAGGGCTACAAAGGACAGGGGCCCTACCGATGGCCAAAAATCAGCGTCCCCAGTCTTTAGACGACAAACGATCTACATCCAGCCAGCCACATCTTATCACCGCTCGCCCCTGCCTGCTCGGCTAAAATTTCCAAATCCCACGGCATGCCGTATTACCCCGGTGACCGGCGGGGCCGAGATCCGGCATGGCAGCTAAGGGAAGGACATACTAGCTGCGCGAAACCCTGCCGCGAGAATGACAGGCGCACTCTCAAGGTCAACGAACTGCCGGCGCTCGCTGACCTTGTGCCCACAGGACATGTTAATAGGTTACGCCACAATTAAATCAGACTGATACGGTTTGAAGGCCCGCGACAGAGCCGCTATTTATAATACCATGTCACCTGCACCAGCCAGGCCACAACCTAGTAATCTCTGAGAAGAACGGGTCGCTCTGTGATGAACGCTGCTGGCCTGGCTGACCTTTTCACTTTGCAATACTACTTATCAGAGGTGGGCATTTCAGGGCCGGAAAGAAAGAATCCAGGCCAAGGTTTTGTTTCAATCATCCAGTTGAGCATAAGCAGTCACAGCCACAGGGTCCTCAGTCGGTTGGCTGAAACAAAACCTTGGCCTGGATTCTTACTTTCTGAACCTGAAATGTCCACCTCTGCTATTTATGTACTTTGCCTCAGCAGTGTGGGACCTCTTTTTCACACATACAGTATACGGCATAATGTCACAGACGCTTTATTTATCAATAGCTATTTATTTATTGATAACTGAATGCAGTGAGGTGGTCTGATCACATTGTCCGGATGTGGCTGAGTCTGGCAGTTGAGTAGTCCTCATACATTACTTTTTACATGACATCATACAGAACACCTTAGGCGAACTGTGAAGGGGGTGATATATTTTCAGAGGGACTGGTTTTTGTCATTTTTTTCCCAGTGCGGGAATACCATCCACATGCATCCCGTAACACCTCAAGCCCCAACGACACACGTATATATTTACTTTATATAACATTAGGGATGCTCCGATTGATCGGCCGAAGATCGGTATCGGCCGATAAAAACATTTTATGACTCGATCGGTACTCATTAAACTTGGCCGATCTTAGGAACCGATCACAATTGATGACGTCAATGTGTGAGGACGTACACGATGAGTTGGGACG